>CM041783.1:58707296-58770422 GCA_023374045.1 Limonium bicolor | reverse complement strand
GGTATGGTTTTCTTGCAACCTGTGGCCTACCGGATTACACCGGCTTGTATGCCAATGTGTTGTTCTGTTGTTCCACCTTGCAAGATAAGCCTGAAATGAGTTTATAGTAATTCAATTGTGGCGTAATAATTCCGATACCGTTTAACCTTAATTATGTTTAAATAATAGTTAACCGACTTTAGGTTCACATAAGAGATCGGTATTCGGAATAAACGTCCCAACCCACAGGAACGTTCTAACTACGGCTATCCGTGTGTTAGTGTATGTTGTGATTAAGTGTGATGTATGTGACTTGTTTAGTATGTTGTTGTTATTGGATACTGTTATCCGTGTTGTTGAAATGGGATGCGATTCCCTTATGTGATTAACAGAGTTAGTAAAACTATGTGATGTATGTATGTGATAAGTTCCATAAAGGAACCTTTAACTAATAAGTATATGTTATGTATGGTGAGGAATCCGGTCGTTCCGGTCTCGCGCGTTTTGTTTGGGAGTTGATGTATATATGTGAATTTACTCCCATCCTGTTATGTTAGGGTTGTTTTCCTTCATTGGATTTCGACCTCCCACTAGCTTACCCACAGCTTACCTACCCAACTTCCAATCAGGTTAGGGGGAAATCATGTTTAATGTTGGTAGGGTGTTGATGCCTAAGTTCGCTTCGACTCCCTCTTTATTATGTTACGGTTGTTTTTCCTCCTTGAATTACAACCACCCACAAGCTTAACCAAGGCTTACCTACCTCATCATTATTAGAGCTAGGGGAAATTGTGCAAGGTGTGATCGGTCCTATATGAGGCCGCCACACCTAAGTAAAGAAAATGTATGTATGTTGTGCTCGGGCTTCTATCACCCCGGCACTCCCTAAGTAAAGTTTATGTTCTCTAAGAAGAATGGAACTAAGTTGTGTGTATGTTATCAAGTGAATGTATGGTTATGTTGTGTGTGCTAATCTTGTGGTTGTGTCCTACTAATGGATGTTTGCTTTTAAGCATGAAGTATGTGTGTAGTTGTGTATGTTTAAATAAAATCAATCGCATGCTAAGACGACAATTAGTTATGTGTGGCCCGGTAGCATGCGGGCTACGGGATTACCATACCAGAAAGGTGCTGAGCCCCTTGGGGGCCACCCTTTTCTTCTCTTTCCTGTTTCAGATACAAGGAACTGAGGCCGTTCGAGAGTAGGACGGGGTAGTTGATTGTATGTGGGTAGTCATGAAATTGTGGATGTGCTGTAGGTGTAGTAAGACCGAAATTGTATCGGCGTTAGTTGATAATTACTCGGTACATTGTATGTAAGTGTATAATGATCGTTGGACTGGAACGGGATTTATGTGTAGTTGCTGGGAGTTTAGTCCATCAGACCGGTACAATGTATGTATGTTAGCCTTGTTAGCCACGTGGGTGGCTAACGGCGTGTAACACCAAGGAGTTAAGTTATGTTGTGAGTTGTGATTTCCGCTGCAAGGTGTTGTTAAGTGTGTTGTTGTAGTTGGGGTGTTACACTCACATGGGATGTCAAGTGGTAGACAAGCTTTAATGTTTAATATGTTAAAGTATACTTTTTCTTATTTTATAAAAGTAATGAGTCCATGATTTAATTAGCACATGGGAATGGTCACATCCTTGATTTCAAGCCTTAATAAACCGGCTATGGATGGTCCATTTCGTGGTCAATGGTCAACATTGACCAATTTAGTCAATCGAGACTTAATTTAACATTATTTTATTATTATATTAATATTTTAATGAAAATTGTGACAATTGTAAATCTTGGATTTGGAGTCACCAATGTGATATTAATGAGTATTTATATTTATTAGAGTATTTATAGGTGTGTCATTGGGTTATATAGACCCAAAACACATTCCCGAGACACTCCTGGGACTTTCGGGACCTTTTTGTGCTTTAAACGTTTCTCCCGGGCATTTTGTGTATTCTTGCAAATCTAACTTGAGCATTCTCTTTAGAATGATAATTAATGGTGTTAGGAACTCTAGGAATGATTATTTAGGGTTTCGTGCCACTTCGGCATTCCCGGGCCTTTTCTAGGGTTTGTGGGGCCCACAAGGGTTCCTCCAGGCACTTTTCGTTTAATTGAAAATTTACTTTGAGCCTTTTGTTTTAAATGATAATTAATGACTATCAGTTCATATTATGATCATTAGTGACTTGTATGACTTGGTTAACTCAAGGTCCGGCTTAACGCACATTGTTGACCTTAAGGAGTTTAGGTGCGTTTTTAACGCCTAAGTGTTTCTGTGCTTTCTTATGGTTTCATAATCCCACAAATAAACCTTTAATTTTGTTATTTAATTATTTAATGATTAGGGGTATTTCAGACCTTAGGTAGACGGTGTGATTGAAGCACCCCAAGGACTTAATAACCGAATGAAGAGGTTTGTTTTGGTTCAGAAATAAATTTCAATTCAAATCACAGTCGGAGTACCTTGCCTTATCCTTTCATACCAAACTTTCTTATCATTCCCAAATCCCAAACTAGACTAATTTAGATTTCATAATTAGCTAATCCACCAAATTTAGTGAAAATAGATTCAGTTTAGAAAAACTATACATACAACAGCCAAAAGCAGAAAGATTCTTGAGGTGGCCATCAGGCTTTGTTTTCAAACCTCAACAAAAATTTTAACCTAAATATTCAATATTTGTCGGCACTTAAAAGAAGCAATTATTTCAAAATAAAAGGATAACCAAAAACAAATGTAGCATTAAGTGCAATTATCAATATTTAGAAAGTATCTCTACTTCCTCACACTTAAGAGGAGCAATGTCCTCATTATTCACAAATTAAAACCAAGAAAAGGATTTTCTAAATATTGCAAACTCATCAAGGATTTCATTCAGGTCAATAATGACTAATATAAAAATAATCTTTAAGCATAAAAGTCATGATAGGCTGAACTTAAACATTAAAAATAAGGAGAAACTGAAACTCCCCTAATAGCGTAGATTGAGGAAGGTTCCCTTCCTCACACTTAAGCTCGAACAAGGGGGTAGCATTCCTCACACTTGCGTTCAAGCAAGTGTGAAGCCTTGGGGGTACATCAAACATCATAATTATAAAAATTTCACCTGCACATACTCACAACTACCACAAAAACACTGAAAAGTGTTGCATTAAAAGCACAGGCACCATTATGACTTCAAAATAAAGAAAAACAAAATAAACCTAAGAAAAATTAATGCAGTAAATAAAACTGCCAAAACAAAAAATAAAATAAAAATTTAACCACTGGGTTGCCTCCCAGTAAGCTGCCCGTCTTTATAGTCTTTGGCTAGACTCACGCTTCGTTATCCTGGATCAAAATAAAAGTAGACAACAAATTTGCCAAGAAAACAAAGTATGCAGTAATTAAAAACAAACCACCTGGATCAAAACAAAACATTACCTTAGCAAATAAAACGGGAAAATAAATACCCACAAATCTGATGTTTTAGGAGATATTGTCGGTAACGTAGTACTAACAGGAGACCAGGTGATGAAGGTTCTTCTTCCTCAAATTCAGGACATAAACATCCTCCTTCTTTTGTTGAGGCTCTTTGGGATGAGTGTGAAATTGATGATCGGTTGGAGGTGGCTCTTCCTTCTGAAATTTGAGGATGCAGACATCTTCCTCAAGTGTTAAAGGCTCAATGGAAGATTCTTATTGGCAGACAATTGTTGAGGAAACTTCAATTTCTTCAACCTCTCTGAAATAAACTATCTCTAGATCTCTACTGGTTCGTAGACCGGATTAGAAAGATATTCTCAATCACTGGATAGTCAGGTTGAGTCGAGGTTGGGGAGGGAGGGAAGTATAACTCTTCAGCACGTCACTCAACCTCTTCATCAGGCTCCTCTTCAGCTTCAGAAATTATAGGCTTGGAATGGTCTTTACCCATCAAAGTCTCTACTTGAGATTGGTGTTCTAGGTCCGAATAACTTTGGCTACGGGAGATTTCCAATTGTTGTTGTGCTAACCGCTACGAGATCTGATTAAGTTGTCATTCCCAACTCTGGATTATAGCTGCTTGCTCGGAAAATTTGGCTTCTAAACTGGTAAACCTAGCATTAGTGATTTTCTTTTGCTCCAGAAGCTCCTCCAGCATACTCTCTATCCTGCTCGTATCCTCCTTAGGAGGCTCCTGATAGGCGTAGATTTGCTGGACCTCCATCTGCATTCTAGTCTGCTCACCTTCCCACCAATAAGGTTGTCGATAAGACGATTGTTGTGGTTGGTAATAATCTTGTCGCCTGAACTGGTTGTAACTTTGAGTACCTGGCTGATTATACCTATTCAAATTCTACTCTATGTTTATTATCGCAACCGTCGTCTCCAATTGTGTCTGCACTCTCCTCGGCTCATCCATGTTATCCTCCGTCTTTGCCCACCAAAAACAAATACAAAAAAAAAGTAAAATAGAACTAAAAATAGAAAAGAAACACAAAAATAAAATTAACTAAATAAATCAACACAGAAAAACAAAATATAAATAAAAAAGAATGGCTAAAATAAATAAAACAAAAATAAAATAAAAACGGAATCATTAACAAATAAATTAAAAAAACGAAAATAAAATAACAAAGGAAAAAAATAGAAAAATGAAAATAAATATTAAAAACGGAAATTAAATAAAATAACAAACATAGAACAAACCCAAAATTAAATAGAATGATCAAACTAGAAATAATAAAAATAAAAGAAAAACAAAGTTCCTAATAAGAATAATACTAAGATCAAACTATAAAAGAAAAGTAAAATATAAAACAAAGAGAAATAACTAAAACAAAACATATTAACTACTGAAAATATAAATTAGGTAATAAACTAATAATAACGAAAACAAACAAATTAACTAAAATAAATTAAATAGAACTACGAATGAACAAACGTAAATACTAACGTAATCTAAAGAAACTCTAATCTATAAGTAACAATAAATCCTACCTAAAATAAACAAAAACAGAATTAACAAAATAAAAAAAAAAACTGACCAAATATAACCTAATAACGTAATAAAAAACGGAATTAAAAAATAAAACAAAAAACTAACCTTACTAAAAACTCAAACCTAAAAAGAAATAGAAAAAACTAAAAACTAAATAAGGAACGAACTAGTAAAAATAACAACTAATTATCTAAAAAAAATTAAACAATGTAATCAAAAACAAAATTAAAACGTCAATCTTACTAAAAGTAAACTAAAACTAATCTGCTTCCAAATTACTAAATCAAATAAAAAAAAACAACAATATACGCAAGGAAAAGAAGAAATTGATAAACCGGATAAAAAGAATAATCTAAACTAAAATTCCAATTAATTAAAATAAAACGAAAACAAAAATAAACAGAAAGAAAAGAAAAAAAAAAAAAGAAACAGTCCCAAAAAAAACTAAAACAAAATCTGCTAAGCAAGTAACTGAATTTAAGGAGTAAAATTTCTCAACTAAAGGTTAGAACCAAATGTGGAGAATAAAATGGAAATCAAAACAAGATATAAAAGCCAAATATAATCAAAATAAATCGTTAAAATCAAATGACCTAAACTAAAATCAAAAGAGAAAACAAATAAGGGAAAAATCAAATTTTAAAATCTCAATTAAAATAAAAAATTGTCAACTAACCGTACCAGAGGTTCCGGGCAACGACGCCAAAAACTTGTTAGCAGAAATATATATATTACTATACTTCTACCTAGGCAGTGTACCTATCGTTTTGTAGAATAGTGAATTGGGTAGGGTTGTCGATCTCAGGGACCTCGTTCAATTAATTGACAATTTATTTACTAACCGAGAAAATTAAACTAAGAAAACAGGAAACATCACTTTTTCAGGTTTTACTTAATTTAATAAAAAGAATGACTAAACAAACTAACATAAAATAAAGAAATAGTAAAAAGATAAAAATAAACTAAATAAAGAAATAAAGATTGAATCTAAAGAAGCACCCCGGATTGTTCTGCAAACCTTCACTTTATTAATCTATCAATAAACTCTTCCCTAATTCTACAATAAACTCAGGAATTATAAATAGTTCGTTGACCGGTCCCTGTACAACGAATCCTAACTAACTGAAATAACAAGCCGCAAACCATGCCCAAGTTATCAAGTTAATAGCATTAAACACAATTCCTATTGGAGACAGATTAACCTATAGGCAAACCATGCGTCTAGTCGTTAATCCGGTTTAACTTTTTATGTCTTGTTAACTAATCTCAGTGTCGTATTTTGATTAGAAAACTACAAGGATTGCTTTAATAATTAGCTAGAGAATTAAAGCGCATGAAGAACTGGAATTAAACTATTGCATTATTGAATTAGTAAAAAGAATACAAAATAAATATAAAGATATGGTTTGTTATCCCAACCCGTGGAGCTAAATTAACTACTTAAACATAATTTTATAAATTACAAAAATAAAAGAGAAAGACATTAATGTGTAACCAAAAATAATATGTGAAAGTGGTGGTGGTGGTATGGTGGCGTGTGTGGGGGTGTGGTGGTGGTATGGTGATGGTGCTGGTGGCGTAGAGATGGGATGATGATGGTTGATGGTGGTGTGATGGTGATGGCGACGAAGAGTATGGGATCGTGGTGGTGTGATGAATTGGTGCAGGGCAAGAGCCCCTAACTATGGGCGTGGATGTATTCAATATGGCTCTGGATGGGTGAATATATAGCAGCTACGGTGTTTATCAGTTGATGAAATATTTTTATCTTCTAAAGATCTTGATAAAACATAGCGAGGAGTTCTCTGTTAACTTCGACGGGGCCTAGATTCTTCGTTTTAGCTCCATTTTACTCCCTGTTTGTTGCGTTGGAATCCTCATGAGAAATTCTATGCATTTCCTATACTTTTTCCTACATTAGACACATAAAATGTATCAGTTCACATCAAAACGTAAATCTAAGGAAAAACATATGATAAGTGAGAAATATGACATTTGTTATGAAAATGTGAAGAACTAAAGCCCTAAAAATAGATGTATTTCGCACTTATCAGATGTTCCCGTCACATGACAGGAGATCCCAATCAATTCAATTTGCTTTCATCCTACAAAGGAGGTAAGGTAACTTTTGGAAACAACAACCAAGGTGAAATCGTGGGAGTTGGATCCGTAGGTCACCCCTCCAAGTTTAAAGTAGATGGAGTCCATCTGGTCACTGGACTTCAACATAGTCTGTTGAGTATTTCTCAAATCTGTGATAGATTTAATTTGGTACTTTTCTCTTCTTCGGATTGTAAAGTTTTTGATGAGCGTACAGGGTCATTGAAAGCCATTGAACACAGATAAGGAAACCTTTACAAAATGTGCTTGAACTCAATAAAGCCGGATGACCAAGTATGCCTGAATGCTCACTCCAATAATCAACTACTTTGGCACACCAGACTCGGTCACGCAAATCACCGGTTATTGAATAAACTTAGGAGTAAGGACCTAGTGGTTGACCTACCCGACACAAACTTTGACACAGACACGGTTTGTGAAGCTTGTATAAAAGGTAAACACACTCGGTCGTCCTTCAAAAGTAAGTCAACTCTCTCTACTAACTCCCCATTGAAATTACTCCACATGGATCTTGTTGGTCTCATGCGTACTCAGAGTCGAGGTGGTAAGAGGTACATTTTGGTCATAGTTGATAATTACTCTAGATGGACCTAGGTCATTTTTCTGTCTACTAAAGATGAAACCTTCACTGAGTTTGCGAAACTTCATAAAGTTCTGGTCATCAAATTTTCTTTTACATTGAAAACTCTGAGAACTGACCAGGGAACTGAGTTTTGCAACAAGTCCTTTGATGAGTTTTGTAGGGAAAAAGGATTCGATCATCAAGTTTCGTCTGCAAGAATTCTAGAGCAGAACGGAGTTATAGAACGCAAGAACAGGACCTTGGTCGAGATGACACATACCATGCTTATTGATAGTCAACTAGCTTTGTCCTACTTGGCAGAGGCAGTCAACACAGCCTGTTGTGTATTGAATCGCGCCTTGATCCACCCCTTCTTGCACAAAACACCATATAAGCTACTAGGACTACGTAAACCTAACCTACTCCACCTTAGACGCTTTGGATGTCAATGCTATATACACAACAATGGAAAGGAAAACTTGGGTAAGTTCTCACCCAAGAGTGATGAAGGTATATTTCTTGGGTACTCTCCTAAAAGTATAGCTTATCATGTCATTAATTTAAGAACTCAATTCTTAGAGGAAAGCCCTCATGTCAAGTTCGATGAGTTCAACAATGTTGGCTCATCTTCTAATCAACTTGATTTTGCTCCTGATGATTTTCTTACTGATCCACACTTCATCACCATCCCAATTAGTAGACTTCATGGCACTCCATCCTCACACAATGAAAATACCCCAGGAAAAGATAGCCATACCTCAAATGACTCTGACCATGTCTCTGACCCACTCAACTCACTTGAATTGGACTTCGACTCTGCTGAGCACGAGACACCCTCTCCTCCTCCTCGTTGACAATTCCAACAAAACTCAGCACACCCTCCTGAAAACATCCTAACTGGTCCAAATTCCGATGTCCAAACTCATCTTCATGCCATGCAAAACCTTTGCGCCTTTGGTGTCTTCCTCTCCAGTACTGAACCTAAAAATGTCAAAGAAGCGCTATTTGATAGCGACTAGTTCACTGCTATGGAGGAGGAACTCAACTCCCTTCAAAGACATAGTGTCTGGGAGTTAGTCCCTCGACCCACACCACAAAACTATTGGCACCCATTGGTTTTTCGTAATAAGCTTAATGATGCAGGACAAGTTTACAGGAATAAAGCTCGTTTGGTAGTACATGGGTACAATCAAGAAGAAGGGATTGACTATGATGAAACCTTTGCACCTGTAGCCCATCTTGAAGCAATCTGTATGCTCATAGCGTTTGCTGCATTCAAAAGTTTTACCCTACATCAAATGGATGTCAAGACAGCCTTTCTTCATGGCTACATCGATATGGAAGTCTATGTCAAGCAACCCCCAGGGTTCACAGACCCCGTTCATCCCGACTATGTTTACAAACTGTGTAAAGCCTTGTACGGACTCAAACAAGCACCATGTGCCTGGTATGAAAGACTCTCTTTATATCTCTTGCAAAATGGTTTCTCTAGAGGTAACGTAGACAAAACATTATTCATTCTTCATTCATCACATGAATTACTGCTAGTACAAGTTTATGTCGATGATATTATCTATGGGTCTACAAGTAACACCCTCTGTGAACATTTTGCTAACCTTATAAAAAAAGAGTTTTTGATGAATGAGTTAAGCGAACTTAGGTTCTTTCTAGGACTTCAAATTCAACGGGAGAAAGACGGGATCAAGATCCATCAACATAAGTATATCAAGGAACTCCTTGGAAAGTACAACCTTGCAAATGTAAAGAGCATGTCCACTCCAAGCTGCACAACTGCAAAACTTCACCTTGATGACAATGGTGTCGGTGTCAATGCAACGGAGTACAGGGGAATGCTAGGGTCCCTCCTTTACCTAACTGCCAGTCGCTCGGATATTCTCTATGCAGTCTGTCTTTGTGCTCGCTTTCAAGCAGCACCAAAACAGTCCCATCTTAAGGCAGCCAAACGTATCTTTCGATACCTCAAAGGTACAAGCACACTTAATCTCTAGTTCCCTCACTCCCCTACATTTGATGTATCTGGTTTTAGTGACTCTGACTGGGCTGGTTCCCTCCAAGATCGAAAGAGTACTTCAGATAATGCACAATTTCTTGGTCTTTGTCTAGTTTCATGGTCCTCTAAAAAACAAAACTCAGTTGCACTATCCACAGCTGAGGCATAGTACGTCTCTGCTGCAGCATGTTGCTCTCAACTTCTTTGGATGAAACAACAATTGCAAGACTACCACATTACTCAAACCCAGATTCCAATCCTCTATGATAATAAAAGCACTATCAAGTTCCCTGAGAACCCAATCCAACATTCAAGAACTAAACACATTGAAATTCGATTCCATTTCTTGAAGGACTAGGTTGAGAAAAAATTAATCCAACTTAACTTTGTCCCCACAGAAGATCAACTTGCAGATATCTTCACTAAACCACTGTCCACAGCAAGGTTTGAGGCTCTTTGATCTGCAATTGGATTGACTCAGTCCACCTAGGCGGTCGCATCTCCTTTCCCCTGACGCAATCGTCAGCAGGTAAGCCTTTAAGTTGTATTGAGTCAGTCCAAGTTTGTGAATAAGTCCGTGAACTGTGTTATGCTTGCACGATTTTATGCGTCTGTCACTATACACACACGTCAGCGATCTCCAACTACTCTGCGAAATCCTCGCCCTTAATCTCTCGCGCCTCAACCATACTCATTGACACACGCAACCAAAAAACTATGCACCTTCCATCAACTCAATCAGCCTATAACTCGCCTCACCACTCCCCAGCTCTTCCCACTTCCTCTTTTCCACTAAACCCACCCAACCAACTACCATGGCCGGCATTAACTTCAACGGCGTCACCATCCCAGCCGAAATCTTCCAAGATCCAATTCGCCTCCAAGCCTACCTTCAATCCATGGTAACACCTCAACAAACCACTGCCACCGATAACACCCCCTCTCCCACAAAAACCGTAACACCACCGCAATCCACCCACACCCCCTCCCCGCAACCCACACCTCCATCCACCGTCCCGACGGAGGTCCTTGAGACCGACGCCGAGGATATAACCCCAATCCAAACCGTTCTACCACCAGCCAAACCGCCGTCATCATCCCCACCACCACAACAGCCAAACCCTAACCCAAAAAAACCTGCTCAACAGCCAACACACTCCCCCCAACAATCACCCGAAAAATCTGTAACCCCAACTCCACCATAATCTCCTAAACCTAAGCCCCGCAAACGGAAATCCACAACCTAACGCTCTACAGTCAAACGTGTCCTACGCTCTAGCCACAAACCCTCGCTTGCATTGTTACCCACAGTCTCCTCTGTCACCGGTGAGTCCTCGCCAGTCCAACAACTAGCGACGGTGCCCGCAGTAAGTCATGATACCTCCACCGGTGCTACTTCGACACGGTCTTAGAAGCCTCCAAAGCCACAATGTCAAAGTGCCAAGATAGACCTCTTCACTCAATGCTACATGCTCTCCGATCGTGCTGTGGATCGCAATCTTGTAAAGGGTAAATTCCTCGACTTCTCTTGGGCACTTTCCACTCATCTTGGAGATCTTGTCAAAATGATAGAGGCTCAGGGTTGGACACACTTGTTTTCGGAAGTTTCAGAGTGGTTCTTGCAAGAGTCCCTCGATTTCTATCAAAATCTTGTTATTCGAAATGGTGTGGCATAGTCTTTTGTTAATTCCACCGCTATTTTCTTTGATCTTTCAAAACTGTCTGAAGTCCTTGGAGTCCCTCACACTGGTCTAAAGTTTTATGACAAAGGAGTCCTTCCTGATATCCCTGGAGTCCCACACAATAAAATCTCTCGCTTATTCTCTTCAAAAAGAAAAGTGGGTTCTCCATGTAACACCCCTACCGCTAATCCAATCATTAAATCCTAACCCGTCTCAATTACCAACATCAAAGTAGCGGAAGTTCATACTCCAATGGTGGCTGATACAATGCCGTTAGTCACCCACGTGACTAACAAGGCCAAATCCAATCCATATAATCAATACAAATACAATATCGGTGTGATGGGTCATTATACCGAGTATACTATTCAACAATACATTCCAATCCTTAGTCAAATCCTAATTCAAGTACAACCTCCACTCCATATTATACAAATACAATATCCATTCAATACTATACCGAGTTTCTACAATCATCAAGTTGCCAGTAACAATCCGGGCTTACAGATCAACATTTCAAATAATTACAACCTTTACTAAACAACTACCCGTGCTTTTATAGCAACCCCGTCCTACTCTCGAACGGTGATCAGCTTCCATGTACCTTGAAAATAAAAATGGTGCCCCAAGGGGCTAAGCAAAATTGCTGCATATGAAATTCACATACTCCGCGTGCTAACGGGGGTACGCTGTAACACCCCAACTACTAACAACACACTTAACAACATATTGCAGCGGAATTCATAACTCACAACATCACTTAACTCTTTGGTGTTACACGCCGTTAGCCACCCACGTGGCTAACAAGGCTAACATACATACATTGTACCGGTCTGATGGACTAAATTCCCGAGCGACTACACATAAATCCCGTTCCATGTCCAATAGTCATTATATACTTACATTACAGCTGTACCGAGTAATTACCAACTAACGCCGATACATTTTTGGTCTTACTACTCCTATAATATATCCACAATTCTCATGACTACCACATACAAACAACTACCCCGTCCTACTCTCGAACGGCTTCCAGTTCCTTGTACCTGAAAAGTATGGGAGCCCCCAAAGGGGGTCAGCACCTTTGCTGGTATGGTAATCCCGCAGCCCGCATGCTACCGGGCCACGCACAACTATTTGTCGTCTTAGCATGCGGTTGATTTATTTCAAACATGCACAAACTCACACGTATCATGCTTATAAGCAAACATCCATTAATAGGGCACAAACACAAATTAGCACACACACTCAATAACAACACCCTTCACTTTACAACATACTCAACTTAATTTCTCTCCTCTGAGAGGATATAACTTTACTTAGGGAATGCCGGGGTGATATAAGCCCGAGCACAACATACATACATTTCCTTTACTTGAGTGGCGGCCTCATATAGGACCGACCACAACATACATAATTTCCCCCTAACTCCAATAGTGATGAGGTAGATAATCCTTGGTTAAGCTTGTGGGTGGTTGTAATTCCAGGAGGAAGAACAACCGTAACATAACAAAGAGGGAGTCTAAGCGAACTTAGGCATCGACACCCTACCAACATTATACATAATTTCCCTCCTAGCCCGATGTGGAGGTCGGGTAGGTAAGCTTTGGCTAAGCTAGTGGGAGGTCGAAATCCAATGAAGGAAAACAACCCTAACATAACAGGATGGGAGTTAATTCACATATATATATATTAACTCCCAAACAATACGCGCGACCGGGACAACCGGATTCCTCTCCATACATACATATACTTATTAGTGAAGGGTTCCCTTATGGAACTTATCACATACATACATCGCATAGTGTTACTAACTCAGTTAGTCACATAAGGGAAATCATATCCCATTTCAACAACACGGATAACAGTATCCAACATCAACAACACATTAAACAAGTCACATACATCACACATTGTCACAACATACAATAACGCACGGATAGCCGTAGTTAGAACGTTCCCATGGGTTGGGACGTTTATTCCGAATACCGATCTCTTATGTGAGCCTAAGGTCGGTTAACTATTATTTAACACATAACTAAGGTTAAGCGGTATCGGAATTAGTTACGCCACAATAATGAATTACTGTAAACTCATTTCATGCTTTATCTTGCAAGGTGGCAAACACACAGAAAAACACATTGGCATACAAGCCGGTGTAATCCGGTAGGACACAGGTTGCAAGAAAACCATACCTGTCACCGAAGGTGCACTCTAATGTGCCGTCACATGTTCCTTGAA
This sequence comes from Limonium bicolor, assembly GCA_023374045.1. Taxonomy (NCBI): domain Eukaryota; kingdom Viridiplantae; phylum Streptophyta; class Magnoliopsida; order Caryophyllales; family Plumbaginaceae; genus Limonium; species Limonium bicolor. The sequence continues at coordinate 58,756,855 of CM041783.1, read as the reverse complement.
ACTCTTTGGACAACTGGTAACATTATAACTATCTTTATTAATATTGGGGTAACATAATTATTTAACGACTAATGCGCCCATGCTTAACCCCGTTTGGTAGTTTTATAACTTTACATTTTTAACTTGTTTACTTTCACATTTTTACTACAACTCTTCACCACTTAATTACCATTACAACTTACTTAACATATCCTTAACAACCTTATAACATCATTACTTATCAATCCTCGTCATTGGGTATCATTTCCTACCCTTAAACAAAATTTTGCTCGAAATTACACTATGTCCGAACTTGTGTCCGAGCTTCCGAAGTTCGGACGCAAGTCGAGACTCAATTGGGTGAAAACTGTCGAATGTCCGAACTTGTGTCCGAGCTTTGAAGTTCGGACAAGCCGAGGCAAAACCAAGGAAAATTTTAACCTGTCCGAACTTGTGTCCGAGCTTCCAAGTTCGGACACAAGTCGAGGCCAAAACTGAAGAAAAATTTACAGACGTCCGAACTTGTGTCCGGACATCGAAGGTCGGACACAAGTCGAGACTAAATAGCCTGGGAAAATTTTCGAGTGTCCGAACTTCCAAGTTCGGACGGAAGTTCGGACACAACTGAAACTCGGAAAATTTTATAAAACGACGGGGCATGTCCGAACTTCCAAGTCCGGACGGAAGTTCGGACGTACCCAAAAATTCAGCTAACAGAGGTGATTTTCAACCAGAATTGCACTTCTAAAAACTCTACACTCAATCCTTGAAATCTCAAATCATCAAGCACCATTTTGCTATCCTTTTTGCACTCTCTCCACATTAAACAACCCAATTAAACACTTAAGGTCTCTCATTCATCAACCATCATCAAACATCATTTTCTACTAGAATTTTGCCATAACTTCCCCATAACCTTACACACTCATCTTCATCAATTTTCATCAAACACAACCTCTTCATTCCTAATCTAGCCACACCCTTTCAAGGGTCCTAACAGCACATAACACAATCCTCAAATTCATCAACACAACAACCTACTAACCATAATCTCCATGAACACAATATAAACACAACCTCCAAACATTTGGCTCTTAAGGCCCTCAACTCAACATTAATTCACAATCTCTCCAACACCAACTAAACACATTTCAACACAGATTTTTAATCCACAATTTTGGGTTCATTAATTTGTTTACCCATCACAAACACTTAAACAATTATAACAAGGTTTAAGGTGGATTCCTTACCTTAATTTCACAAGTTTCCTTAATTCTCCTCTTGCTCCATATCTTCTCCAAAATCGGTTAAGAGGGCATGGAGTTTCCAAACTCCATCCCAACATTGAAGAACATAAAACACACTCAATTAATTATCTAAACCCTTGCAATATTTCAATTCAATCAAAGGGCTAGAACACAAGGTTAGGGTTTACCTTTGTGAAGCTTTTAAGAGGGATTTTCACCCTTGAATCAAGAGGGGAACTTCTCCACCATTGAAGGATCAATTTGGAGCTCAAGAACAAGGAGAAAACAAGGTATCAAAAATGGTGAAAAATTGATTACACCAAGAGTTGAAGGAAAAATGACTTTCTCTTGGAAATTTTACCTTAGAAGGAAGAGGAGACTCCAAGCTTCTCATTGGTGCCATTTTCTCTTCAAATGGGGAAAACCCATGGAGGTCAACTTCATCCTTTTGGAATTTTGAAAAGAGAGGATGATAGAGGAAGATGAGAGGAAGAAGAATATGTGATTTAGTTTTGATTCGGAGCTCAAATAGAGCTTGGGGATGAAGAAGAAGTGGAGAAAGCCATTGTTGGCTTGTGGGGAGTTCCATCGGCAGAGCAGAGGAAGGAGGAGCCGGCTGGGAGAGAAAAGAGAGGAAAGAGAGGAAGAGAGAGGGAAAAAGAAAATAAAGGAGGAGAGAGATGGGTGGGGGTATATGTATCCCTTTTGTTATTTTAGCTCTTTTGACTTAATTAACTAGTTAACTAGTCATGAGTGAGTGAGCTGTTTACATAAATAAAAACCGGCCCTCTAATATAAACATGCTGGAGCGTTTTTCGTCTTTTAACAGAAAACGCTCATTTATTTACCCGGTTCAGTACCATTCACTAACCGGGACCGTTTTCCGGAATTTTATCATTCCTTTAATTTTAATGGTTATTAAACTCCCATTAATGTTTAATTATTGTTACAAAATCAACTATTATTTTTACGGGGTCATTTAACTGTTTAAAGTCACGTTTTCGGGTTTTCTCGAAAAACGCGCTTTAAGACTCCGTTAGCGTTTTAACGCATTATTTGAATCCGTTTTCTTCTGGAATTTTCCCACATGTATTAATGTGATTAAGGTATAAAAATACATTTATCACCCTAACGAAGGTTATGTACCTCCTAAAATAATTAAATACGCGGCTTCACGTTTTGTGACTTTTACGCATTTTCTTATTCTTTTTGGTTTTTTATTTCTTCACCAATAATTTTAAGGACTTAATTAGCCTTAGAAAATTATAATTACATAGTTAATTAACATATTAATGTTTGGGGTATTTCATACGCCGACTACTTTGGTCGAGAACATGCGATTCATTTTTATTCAATCAACATGCTAGACAACATACATTATATATGTACATTCACACCAATACTCCACATTCAACCAAGGAATACAATCACACTAACACAATAAGTTTGTTAGTTAGTACTACTTAATCTAGGCCTTGAGGGTTTCTACCTCACTATGCCTTACTCAATTACTCGTTATCTTACCCACTCTCTTGGGTATTCTTACTCAAATTATCTTTCTCTCAATCTCAACTTAATCAAAACTCCAATACTCAACTCAACCTCAATTCTCAAATCTATCCTCAAGCTCAATCTCAATTCTCAATTCAATACTCCAATACTCAAATTCTTAATTCTCAATTCTCAATACAATTCTCAAATCTCAATACAATACTCAAGTCAAATACTCAAGGGTATATTTTAAGTCATTACCCATGACCTCCGGGCAGGGTCATACACAAGACCCACCACCGGGCTTACAAATACACACGGGGCTATACAATTAGCCCCTCAATTCTCAATCAAGTACTCAATCAAATTCTCAAATGTCCGTTTCTCTAACGGACTACTCCAATTCCCAAGACTCCCCTCTCGGAGTTATTTCATAATCTCATGGATTAGCCTAGAAGTATCTCTTGATATCCTCCATTAGCTTAGGGAACTTCTCAATGTCTAGTATTCTTAAATTTAAGGTTTTACCCAACTTATCAAATACTCTCATGTTCGGGACATTGTTCATTTTAGTCGGTTCCTCTCATTGTGGGTCGACTATCGTTCTAAGGGGTTTGGTGATCCCTTACCATACTTTAATTTTCTCCAGGTTCACATTTTGAACATTTATCAATCCTCTAAATAGAGGTTCATTATATACTTCCACTATTATTTGTTTTGTGGATTAAATCAATTCGGTTCTCTAACCATAATCGGGAGTTTACTAGTCTCGTATACTCTCTCACATTCTAGTGAGTTCTTAGGTTTGCGTTATCGTTTCTTGGTTCGATAGTTTAAGTGTGTTTCCACATTTTCATTAATTCGCAACATGACTCTTTCTATCAGTCATTAATCAAACAAGACTCAACTATGAGTCGAACTATAGCACCCATTCCACACTCAAGCAATTCATCCACAATCACGCATTTCATGAATTATACAAACTTTAATTCAAAATACTAACCAACAACAAACAATACAATGCAAGTACAAGAGGGTGCAAACAATCTGATTCGTGCACTTATTTTAATACCCCGGACTTAAAAGTGGTGATTATTTATTATAATATGATTACTAAAGGCCTAATGGTGCCTATAGAGTATTGGTAAATAGAATAAAACCAAAAGAAAAGAGAAAACGTTAAAATGCGAAAAACGCAAAAACGCGTGTTTTACAAGTATGGGAGGTATATGACCTTGTTAGGGTCTGATATGGATTCCTAAGGCTTAAGTATGCCTAATTGGTATGTGGGAATAATTCCCGAAAAAAACGGATCCAAATAATGGATTAAAACGTAAATGAAGCTTTAAAGCACATTTTTCGAGAAAACCTGAAAACGTGACTTTAACAGACCCATAAAAATTATGGATGACTATATAACTATAATTAAGTATTAATGGAAGCTTAAGAACCATTAAAATCAAAGAAACGAGAAAAATCCAAAAAATGGGCCCAGTTAGTGAATAGTGCCAAACCGGGCAAATTTACGAGCGTTTTCTGTAAAAAAAAATTAAAACGCCCTCAGCCTATATTACTTAAGGGTGCCGGTTTTAAGAGCATGAATTAGCTCTCTCTCACACTAATCTAGCTTATTAAAGTGATGAGTCATAAAGTAAATAGTGAAGTGGGAAAAGTAAACAAATGTCACTCTTCCTCCTCTCTCCCCCATTCCTTTTTTTCCAGCGTGAGACCTCCCCCCCCCCCCTCCTTCCCTCTTCTGATTCTCCTTCCTCCTCACGGTAAGTAGAGCACCTTCAATGGCTTCCTTGGTTTCCTCCTCCTTCCTCTTCATGTACAAGCTTCAATAAAGCTCCGAATTAAAAACCAAGCATAGATTCTTGCTCTTCCCACAAAGATCTATCTCCCTCTCTTTCCAAAATTCGAAAAGGAAGAAGTTAATCTCCATGGGTTTTAGCCATTTAAAGAGAAAACCATATTTTCTTGGAGCTTGGAGTATCCTCCTTCATCCAAGGTAAAAAGATTCAAAGAAAAATCATTTTTCCTTCACCCTCTTGTGTTGGCCGATTTTGGCATATTTTAATGCTTTGTCTCTTTCTTTGGTTGAGCTATTTTCCAAGCCTAAAATGGTGGTTGGAACTCCCTGTAACACCCCAACTCAATCCAAATGTGGTCTCGCAACTTAACATCATACATATAACATGTCACAGCGGAATTCTTTACTCTCCAGGACCTTGCCACGGTCTGACTACAGAATATACCGAACATTAGTACATAACAGCCTTAGCCAAATACATATCCTTCTTACAATCCCCTCACATCCTATACATCTTACTAACTCAATTGCCATACGAGTGTACATGCACAACTCGTAGGCCACACTTAACCCGTAACACTTGTACCCCTTCTTACTCTCGTGACGGCCGCCTCCTAATGTTCACCTGTGTAGTAAAAACAGCCCACAAAGGGGGTCAACACGAATGCTGGTACGATCCTCTCATGGCCCCCAAGCTAACGTGGCTACGACGACTAATTGTCGATAGCATGGAGGTTGATTAGATGCACAACATAATAGAAGGTGCAGTAAACAACTACTCAGATATGAACAATCAAAGTTCACACACAATGAGCGACTTAAATGTGTTCCCTTAATTAGAGAGTTAATTATTTAACTCCTTAAGTAATGTTCCCTCTTAATCTTAGTCCATCCTTATCTCAACTCAATCTTAGTCTTATCTTAATCTTAGAAACAACCATCCTTTAATAAGGAGTGGATGTAGCTTATCTTAATCTTAGAAACAACCATCCTTTAATAAGGAGTGGATGTAGCTTATCTTAATCTTAATAATACAAACCATCCTTTAAAGAGGAATGGTTGCAACTCATCTTAACCTTACCTTAATCTTAATCTCAACTTAATCTCAGTATACAAACCGTTCCTGGAAGGGAATGGTTGTAGCTTAATTCGAACCTGGGATTTAGGTGATCCCACCGCACCATCTTAATGCCACCTACTCTGAACGGGAATCCAGCGTAGCTGAGCCGGCAACCGGCCCTAGGCTACAAGTCCGAAGACAAGTCCTTAAGCGGAGGGTGGATCTGATTCAGATACCGTCCCCCTTTTTCCTTAGCATGCATGACCGGAGATCGGTCCCGGGTTTCCTCACTCAAGTTCCAGTTAGAAGTAGTCTCAAGACCATGTTTGTTGGTTAACCTCTTTCGGTTTATATCAACCCATATTAGGGAGCGTTCCTTAGTCTCACTCATTTCCTTACTAAACGTTAGTTAGTAAGTTCTCACGGTGTTGTGTTAGTTTTAAACAACACAACAATACAATAAACATAATATCCCGGTTGCATGCTTTATCTTGTTTAGTGAGCACACAAAAACAAATATCACACAAGCCGAGGGACACCTCGTTAGCAAGCAGGTCACAAGAAGAACTGTACCGTTCACCGTTGGCCGTTCGGTTGCTTACTCTCTTCCGGAGTCCAAATTCCAAGTCCTAAAACATTCATTCAGTTTAGGTTGTTAATCACTTAACTCAATTCAACTTACTTATCTTACTTAACTTATTTAACCCTTAATGATTCCAACCTAACACCTCTTAAGTCTTACAACTTAATCTTACAACTTAACCTTAAACTTTTAAGTTTATACTTATCCTAATCTCTTAGGTCTTTACACCTCTAATCATCAATGCCCTCTTAAAGGGGTACCATTAATACCACTAAACTTCCTTAGGGTTTCTTTTTTTTCATTTTAGGGTCGACCGACCTTACCGACCGACCTTACCCAAGGTCGGTCCATTCCAGAATCATTACCGGTTGAAAATTTCACCCCGACCGACCTTGCAAGTCCGGTCCCAAGGTCGGTCCATTCCGAGAGTTTCCCCGTGGGATATTTAAGCCCGACCGAACTTGCCAAGTTCGGTCCCATATTCGGTCGATTCCAGAGACTCAATTCGTACACAAAACACAAGCCCGACCGAACTTGTAAGTCCGGTCCCCAAGTTCGGTCGGTTCCAGAAACCCCCTTCCGGTAGTGTAAACTGAGCTCGACCGACCTTGCAGGTCCGGTCCCAAGGTCGGTCGGCTCCAGAACCTTGTTTCTAAATTCCCATTTGACTCCAAACTTCTCCACAAGTTCCCCCATGGTCCTAATACCATTTAGGCACTTAAACTCACCTTAAACTTCCCACCAAACTCTCCAAAACAACTTCCAAAGATCTTCTCAAACATTTACTAAATTCTTACAAACACTCCTAACACTTGTCAATATTCCTTACATTTCCAATTGTAACCTTACCAAAACTTCAACCAACCCAAGTGTTCCCTCCTTAACAGTTTGAGCACTTCATAAACATCATCTTCCATCTTCAATTCATTACCAAAACTTCCTCAAGTCACCTTGCATATCCATGCACAAATTCCTCTCCTTTCCTTTGGTTACTCATCACTCTTAAACTCTGAGCTTACCCATACATTTTTTTCATCACCTTATCACCTTGACCTTGTTCTTCATTTACCTTAACCATGCAACACCCTCCTTAGACTTTTCCCACTTCTTTTATGCAGCTATCACTATTCTCATGATCATACCCTCCTATACATTCTTAGCCAATCTAAACCTTCTCCTTCAATCTTCACTCACATAACCTAAGTCCACTCATTACCATCTAAACTAAAACCTTATTGTTCCACTACTGGCATCATCACTACTTAGACAAGCTTCCCAAGACTTTCATTGATATATATTCCCAGTTCATACCTAAATCACCTTAAGCATATACACCTTCTCCTTAAAACTTATGCACAAGTCTTACATTCCTCATATCATGATTTTGATGGTTTAGTACATCACCAATCCTCTAATTCCTCCTAGACATCTCTAGGTCATTTTAAACCTCAAGAACTCCTTAGTTAACTCATTTCCACCCAATTTCTTTTCATGCTCCCTAGTAAACCCTAGGGCATATTAACTCCACTACAACTTAAACACTTTGTTTTCTACTCAAATTTCGCCATTGCTTCTCTAGCATCTTATCATGCCCAAATGCATTGTTTTCCTCATTCAACATCTCACACACATCAAGTTCTTTTCATCATATCTCATCACCCAAACCAACTCATCACAACAAACTCAATATATTGCAATAATCTTAAATTGCATAGCACTAAGGCTCTTAAATGACATGGCTCTTAGGCCCTTAATAACTTAAACTTAAACACTGAATTTCCCACATATAAAAGCCTTCAACCTGCAAATACACCCATCAATCTCATGGTAGATATAATGCTCTAAAATCCATCTGAAACTTATTTACTAACTCATTCTCATTGGCTCCTTATTCACAAGTTCACAAGCGTGTATTTAAGTTCTTTTCTTAGGTTATATAACCCAATACACAATGCAAGCTCTAGGCCACATTGGTACTCACCTAAAACTCATCCCTTAAACTTAAACCACATTAGGTAAGTAATTTACCTGTTTTCTCAAGCTTATCTTATATTCCCTTAGACCTTCTTCTTGCATGAATCTCGGCCACCACTTGAATTCCCCTTGCCATGTTCTGATCAATATTCAATGACTCATTTGAGTACTAAACAATACACTAACTCAAGGAATGAAAACCTAGGTTAGAAATGTGTTCTAAGGCATAAAAGTGGATGATTACCTTTGAAGTCTCAAGATAGACTTGGCATGAATGAAATAGGACCTCTATAGTCCTTGGTGAATAAATCAAGTAGAACAAGGCATAAAAACAAGGCCCCATGAGTAGTAATTTTCGGCCATGTAAGGAGTGATGGAAACTTGGTTTTTCTTACATTTTCTTTACTTAAGCGAATGAGAGAAGCTAATGAGCTCTTCAAACTTGATTTTCCTCCATCAATGGAGTTTTCTCATGGCACCAAAATGGAGCTTTGAAAGATTTGAAAAGATAGAAAGGAGGGCCTTGACTTAACTAAGACAAATATGCAATTTGTTTTGGATTTGGAGCTTGGAGTTGCACTTGGCAAGTAATGAAGGTGAGGAGCCGTGAATGGAGCTCTCTCTCGGTTTGGAGCAGGAGAGGAGAAAGAGAATCATGGAAGGAAGGAGGAGAAATTAAGAGAGAGAGGAAGAAAGGGACTTAAGTGAAGATATTTGTTATAAAAAGGTGAATAGTCTTTGCTTTTACTTTCCTTCCCTTTTCTTTCTAATTTGATGAAGCTTTAATGACTATCCTTTAGAAAACTGGCCCCCATCATAAATAAGGCTAGTCATGGTCTTTGTTGACCAACTAATTAGCTTATATTGATTAAAAACTTAAACTAGTTACTATTTGGCACTATTCACTAATTAGTGCACATATTTCTGAAATTTTTGATTCCCATTGATTTAGACTTCCTAATGTGATACTAATTAGTACACATGTTGATAAAGAGTAATTATGGAATTTAGCCACTCAAACTCAATTCTAAGACAATTTCTCAAAAATGTGCTTTAAGACTTCTTAAAGCTCATTTTGTGTTTAAACTTGCTTTCAAGCTTGGTTTTCTTTGCTAATTGATTTAAAATGTCCATTATCATATTAATAAAGTCTTATAATGGTATTTGGGTGCTAATCAAAGTCACTCCAAGCTTAGAGCACGTTTTTTCCCAAATTGCCCTTAAGGCACTTTCTTGTGTTTTCCTTGGTTTAAATTGTCTACCAATCTTTCTAAGGCATATCTAGCCTTACTACATCATAATTTGATGTTTACTTAGCATACTTAAGTTTGGGGTATTTCAATCTACCCCCCTTAAAAAAACTTTGTCCCCAAAGTTCCCATGCACCTTATCTTATTAGGATACATATCTTACCTCATTCCTCAGATCATATGGATCATACTTATGTATACTTAAACTCATTGGATCATTAGATCCGCCATATTCTTATACTCAAGTATCACACAACATGCTTAAGCATGTATAGCACTCAAAATTCTCTTTGTTTCTTTTGATGATTAAAACATTCACATAATTTCCAACGTATTCTCCCATGTCACTGGTCCGTAGACAATGGCTCATTCGTCCTCGTCACCATGGGCGAGACTCAGTAAAAAGGTAATCCTTTTTATGAGGTCATGTGAGGAATAATTCCTCTAATTAAAAATACAATCAACTCCAATTTCATTTTATCCTAAGGCCTCTATCCATAGTGTGATTTAATTGTGACCACTGGTAGGGAGTTTCAGGAATCATCCTACCCTGATGTGATCAGCATCAGTGTAGAACCATCCTTCACTCCAATTTGTGTTCGGTTTCCCTTGATCCCTAAGAAAATCAAGTCCACCTCCCACATCATTTTCAAACATCCAAATAATTCACTCATGTCCAATTTTCTATCTTTTTAGTTCTTCTAATCATAATCAATACATCTCCAAAGTGTGGACTCAGTCCATCCAAACATTCCCGATTCATCTCTTAGTAATTACCTCAAGATCTAAATTCCTACTAAGTTCTATAATTGTCCCATACCAATTCCCACCATCTTATATCTCATAACATTATTATTTCCTAACTCATAATCATATCAAATTGTATCTCATAATGTTATCTTATTCTTATCTCACACATAGTCTCATATCGACTCATACCTCATATATTCCTTATTTCTTAAGTCTCCTTAATCCTTTTCCTTAATTCTCTTAACTTGTACTCACACCGGAGTTAACAAGACAGGTACTTAATATGTATGGCATTCACATCTTCTGTGTGCAATAACCATGATTTATCTCAAAATGTTTGTGTAAAACATATTCTCATATTCTTTTGTGTGCTATGCACACCGTAGTTTATGTACTAAGTACTCAAACATACGATAAGCGGTTTCGCTCTACCCCCCTTAAAATGGATTACGCCCACGTAATCAACACCATCACATTCTTGAACATAAGTTCAAGATGTCTAATTCTCACCAAGCATTCTAGCTTCCACGTCATCTATCTTACTTATAATTCGATCAGAAATGACTTAGTCTCTGTATCGAGGATTCTTAACGGTATTTATACTGTTTCCTTAACTTAGTTTGGTCTAATCTCAAAGGTAGTGGTCTGCTAGCTACCGCTGCGCGACTCTGATAATCTTAGTCTTAACTGTCTCGCTTATCCTTTTACAGTATTGTATATTTTCCTCCTGCGTGCTTATGGTTTAGCACTAAAGGTCCCTCAATGGTCACGTGTTATCTTTACATATACACGGCCTTGATGAGTTGTAGCCCGTCTATCCAATCTCCCTGGAGATCTAATGTTCATACTCTTAGTGTTTTCTCGAATGTCTAAATCGTTCTCTCCAACTGACCTTTGGTCTGAGGATGATTCCTAATCTGAAACTACTGTTTAGTGCTTATTGCACTTTACAGTTTAACCTTATTCATCTTAAGACATGTCCAATGTCTGTACTTAACAATCCGTGCTCTTCGCACTTCATAGTCCTTAATTATTTGTTCTCTGGTTCCTCTGTGTTGCTGGTTCAACTGAATTCTTCTCTTCGACTGTTTGTGGTAGTAGCTGCTCTTGTGTGATCTTGCGTCGTTGTCTGTGGTACGGAGTTGACTACTTCCCGTGTTCCTTACACTACTCGTCTACATGCATGGGGTACCTTACTGGTACATTACTACTTACCCAACTAACTCATAAGTGAGTGTGTCAGGCCTGCAAGCCCCTGTGGGGTGCAGTCGTCCCACGTCTCGTTTTAGTAAACTCATAGTGTCCGTCACACGTTTAGCTATTGCTAATTATGAAGTATTCTGTTGTCGATCTCCTCTTTCATCGTTCCATAATAACATTTATTGTTCTTCTTGAAGTTAATCAAGGGAAGTCCATTTACTGCGTTCTTGGGTATGGTATGCTCTAGCTCCTTTCTATATTCCGTATTGACTCAATTTTTTAGTAGCTTAGGTCTCTTTCCATAGAGCCTCCTATCTTCTTTCTCACATTTGTTCAACTAGGAATGCACTTCCAGTTCCTCAAGGAATGGGTAGTGTGCTTCCTGTGAAATCTTACCTTACTAGGTCCAGACTACTGGCATCAATGCTCAGTTCGTCTACCATCTTATTTCTTTACTTATATTGGTCTTAACTCATAAATCTCATTGCCTCTGTGTCAATATGTGACGGCTCATACCTAACGGTCGCTTTACCGCGCACCACGACTTAATTCCCCTTATATAACTATTGTACTCATGACCACTACTACCGTGGTAGTTGGCCCTTACCATGTTGCCCATTGATGGTGCAACCTCTTACTCACTTATTCTAATGTCTTACCTTATACTCAATCCCTTCTTGGTGTAAACACACTGGGAGTTCTCTCATTCCGGTGTATGGCGGTTGTCATACCGTGCTGTAAAATAGTTAACTCTTACTACGAAGGTGTTCTGCTTCAATCTCAGATTTGTAAGTAGGCTAATTTCTCTCGCTTTCTTTCATCCTTAGTGATGTTATCTACCATGTAATTTAACTGGTTACTGAAGAAGTCATCCACTGAGCCTTGGTCACTTGACGTGCCATGTTGTGCACTCACAATGTTTATCTCTGACGACTACTGATTCTTAAATCTCGGGTGTTGGATATGAGGTCTGTTTCTGCAGCCTTCCTTATTACTCAAGTGTATCAGATATGTTCCAAGGTAATCCCAAGTTTACAGTTTCCATTCTCAAACAAAATCGTATTGCATCTCTAATAAGTGAAAGCCCTTTTGAGGGGTTCATTCCCACTCATGGCCTCACAACAAGGAGAGGTATCCCCACCCTAAAAGGCATGGTTCGTTCTCCGCTCATGTCCTTAGCATTATCTCAATATTCTCATTGGTACCCTTTCTTGGTAATATCTTCCCCAATCTAAGTTATAGGTTTGTAACCGTTCACATCTACACATTGTAGTCCCTTCGTGGATTAAACAAGCTCTCTTATAACTTACTGCGCCTCGGGCTCTGATGTGGTTAACATCCTTGGCTCGTAGGCTCTTAGTGCTTAATGTCTCAGTTCATTACTTATATTCCTACTCATCCGAAGGTCATCCTGATAGGTTCTGATCCTTTGAACACCATCTACCGTTAGGTTACATACTAAATGTAGTATTGGGTTTCATGGCAAGTCGCTGCATCATGCTTCCTGCTATGGAAGTTTATTTAGGTATTCTGAGGTTACTTAGTGTCTTTGACAATACTGTCGTTTTATTAGACCTATGTCTTTTAGCAACTAAGGCTAAGTTCGTATTAGGCGTTCGCTGCCACCCGTTGATGATCGTTCACACTTGGGTGTTAATGAGTTAGACAAACAGTATTAACTGTCTTTCATCAGTTTGCTCGGTTCGACTATGCCCGCTCTGTGGGGGTAGTCCTCCAGGCTTTCCTTTTCCAGGGTGGTACATCTTTTGTTCCTTAGTAGGTTATAGCTTATGTTCATTTCTTTTACCCTTACTTTCTAGGTTTTCCTAACATCTTCATTGTAGAATGTTTGTTATGGTATCTTAATGGTCACTTGGGAGTCTTATCCCGTTTTTGTTGGAAGTCGTTGCGTCAACCGTCTCAATCGTATCTTATAATACATCCCTTGTATATTATTGCTTATATAGTGTTTTTGCTCGGATTGTTGAGCGATCTCTCAGGTTCCTCTCCCTGAGGTTCGGAATTGGTGTTCTTACCGTACTGTCGGTTGTTGTGTAGTATACGTTGTACTGTTGCTAACATCCATATGGTCCAATATTATGTCCAAGTTCCGCCCCTGGCTGACTGGTGTGTCACCTCATCTCATCATGGTCAGGCCGTCGGGCCTTTCCAAGGTCTTATTTTTCTGTTCTTATGGATTTACAATCCGGTATTAATATATGTTTCAACTGTAGCGTCCTCCTATTTTGCCATAATGGCTTTCCGTGTAGCTTAACCGTGGTAGCACTTGCTATGGCAAGTGCGCCATGCAGGATGGGCTATTGGTACAAGGTACATTGGTAGTGATACTTCCTTCTAATTTCCATGTAATTGGTAGTCCTCAAGACTCCTTCGATAATCTCTTATTTTGGATAACCAACCATCCGGCAGTTTCCTTGTTGTTTGACAGTACTGTCATTTATCAGGGCGTTCCTCTTTCTGAGGGAACCCCTTAATATTTTCTTATGTCTTAATCCTCGCTCCTATCTCCACACATTTTGTGTTTCCACCGTTGTTCACGTTGTGTCGGCCAGGTTTGTAACCTTTTTCATTGTATGGGGTTTGGAGTTCCCGTTTCTAACTGGACTTTCCAGTAATCTCAATCCTCATGCTTGGGATTATCCTACTGTTATGCTCCTTCGGACCACTGTCCGGTACTCATGTTGCTTCTCTTTTTCTGTCTATTGCACCCGTAGTGCTTTCCTTATCATTGGTATTGCGGGTTATTTCGACTGCGTAGCATGTCGACCCATGTTGCCGGTAATTACCGTTCCCTTATTAATAGGATTCCATAGGTAGCGCCTGTTTCTCTGTTGTGCTCCATTAAAAACCTCCAAGTTCTCCGTAACTGTTGTGCAACCAGTTGTTTCTCGTATTGCTTACTGTTAGCTAACTGCCAGATCGGGTTTCCCGAGTATGAGAAGGCTTTCTTCCCTCTGGTGTTTGTTCCACATATTCAGGGTTAGGGATATGGAGGGCGGGTCTAGGTACTATGGATATCCGGCAAACACCGGGAAGTCCTGACTAACGCACCTCTCACTCTATCTCTCAATCCCTTAACCCATAACTCAATCTCAACCTCAATATTCTTCTAAGTTCGGTATTTCTTGTCTTCAGAGCGTAACTACGCTCTGATACCACTTTTGTAACACCCCAACTCAATCCAAATGTGGTCTTGCAACTTAACATCATACATATAACATGTCACAGCGGAATTCTTTACTCTCCAGGACCTTGCCACGGTCTGACTACAGAATATACCGAACATTAGTACATAACAGCCTTAGCCAAATACATATCCTTCTTACAATCCCCTCACATCCTATACATCTTACTAACTCAATTGTCATACGAGTGTACATGCACAACTCGTAGGCCACACTTAACCCGTAACACTTGTACCCCTTCTTACTCTCGCGACGGCCACCTCCTGATGTTCACCTGTGTAGTAAAAACAGCCCCCAAAGGGGGTCAGCACGAATGCTGGTACGATCCTCTCATGGCCCCCAAGCTAACGTGGCTACGACGACTAATTGTCGATAGCATGGAGGTTGATTAGATGCACAACATAATAGAAGGTGCAGTAAACAACTACTCAGATATGAACAATCAAAGTTCACACACAATGAACGACTTAAATGCGTTCCCTTAATTAGAGAGTTAATTATTTAACTCCTTAAGTAATGTTCCCTCTTAATCTTAGTCCATCCTTATCTCAACTCAATCTTAGTCTTATCTTAATCTTAGAAACAACCATCCTTTAATAAGGAGTGGATGTAGCTTATCTTAATCTTAATAATACAAACCATCCTTTAAAGAGGAATGGTTGCAACTCATCTTAACCTTACCTTAATCTTAATCTCAACTTAATCTCAGTATACAAACCGTTCCTGGAAGGGAATGGTTGTAGCTTAATTCGAACCTGGGATTTAGGTGATCCCACCGCACCATCTTAATGCCACCTACTCTGGACGGGAGTCCAGCGTAGCTGAGTCGGCAACCGGCCCTAGGCTACAAGTCCGAAGACAAGTCCTTAAGCGGAGGGCGGATCTGATTCAGATACCGTCCCCCTTTTTCCTTAGCATGCATGACCGGAGATCGGTCCCGGGTTTCCTCACTCAAGTTCCAGTTAGTAGTAGTCTCAAGACCATGTTTGTTGGTTAACCTCTTTCGGTTTATATCAACCCATATTAGGGAGCGTTCCTTAGTCTCACTCATTTCCTTACTAAACGTTAGTTAGTAAGTTCTCACGGTATGTTGTGTTAGTTTTCAAACATCACACAACAATACAATAAAAATAATATCCCGGTTGCATGCTTTATCTTGTTCAGTGAGCACACAAAACAAATAGCACACAAGCCGAGGGACACCTCGTTAGCAAGCAGGTCACAAGAAGAACTGTACCGTTCACCGTTGGCCGTTCGGTTGCTTACTCTCTTCCGGAGTCCAAATTCCAAGTCCTAAAACATTCATTCAGTTTTAGGTTGTTAATCACTTAACTCAATTCAACTTACTTATCTTACTTAACTTACTTAACCCTTAATGATTCCAACCTAACACCTCTTAAGTCTTACAACTTAACCTTAAACTTTTAAGTTTATACTTATCCTAATCTCTTAGGTCTTTACACCTCTAATCATCAATGCCCTCTTAAAGGGGTACCATTAATACCACTAAACTTCTTTAGGGTTTCTTTTTTTTTCATTTTAGGGTCGACCGACCTTACCCAAGGTCGGTCCATTCTAGAACTCATTACCGGTTGAAAATTTCACCCCGACCGACCTTGCAAGTCCGGTCCCAAGGTCGGTCCATTCCCGAGAGTTTCCCCGTGGGATATTTAAGCCCGACCGAACTTGCCAAGTTCGGTCCCATATTCGGTCGATTCCAGAGACTCAATTCGTACACAAAACACAAGCCCGACCGAACTTGTAAGTCCGGTCCCCAACTTCGGTCGTTTCCACAAACCCCCTTCCGGTAGTGTAAACTGAGCTCGACCGACCTTGCAGGTCCGGTCCCAAGGTCGGTCGGCTCCAGAACCTTGTTTCTAAATTCCCATTTGACTCCAAACTTCTCCACAAGTTCCCCCATGAGTCCTAATACCATTTAGGCACTTAAACTCACCTTAGTACTTCCACCAAACTCTCCAAAACAACTTCCAAAGATCTTCTCAAACATTTACTAAATTCTTACAAACACTCCTAACACTTGTCATATGATTCCTTACATTTCCAACTTGTAACCTTACCAAAACTTCAACCAACCCAAGTGTTCCCTCCTTAACAGTTTGAGCACTTCAAACATCATCTTCCATCTTCAATTCATTTACCAAGACTTCCTCAAGTCACCTTGCATATCCATGCACAAATTCCTCTCCTTTCCTTTGGTTACTCATCACTCTTAAACTCTTGAGCTTACCCATACATTTTTTTCATCACCTTATCACCTTGACCTTGTTCTTCATTTACCTTAACCATGCAACACCCTCCTTAGCTTTTCCACTTCTTTTATGCAGCTTACTCACTATTCTCATGATCATACCCTTATATACGTTCTTAGCCAATCTACAACCTTCTCCTTCAATCTTCACTCCCATAACCTAAGTCAACTCATTACCATCTAAACTAAAACCTTATTGTTCCACTACTAGCATCATCACTACTTGGACAAGCTTCCCAAGACTTTCATTGATATATATTCCCGAGTTCATACCTAAATCACCTTAAGCATTATACACCTTCACCTTAAAACTTATGCACAAGTCTTACATTCCTCATATCATGATTTTGATGTGTTTAGTACACTCACCAATCCTCTAATTCCTCCTAGACATCTCTAGGTCATTCTAAACCTCAAGAACTCCTTAGTTAACTCATTTCCACCCAATTTTCTTTTCATGCTTCCTAGTAAACCCTAGGGCATATTAACTCACCACTACAACTTAAACACTTTGTTTTCTACTCAAATTTCGCCATAGCTTCTCTAGCATCTTATCATGACCAAATGCATTATTTTCCTCATTTAACCATCTCACACACATCAAGTTCTTTCTCATCATATCTCATCACCCAAACCAACTCATCACAACAAACTCAATATATTGCAATAATCTTAAATTGCATAGCACTAAGGCTCTTAAATGACATGGCTCTTAGGCCCTTAAATAACTTAAACTTAAACACTGAATTTCCCACATATAAAAGCCTTCAACCTGCAAATACACCCATCAATCTCATGGTAGATATAATGCTCTTAAAATCCATCTTAAACTTATATTACTAACTCATTCTCATTGGCTCCTTAGTCACAAGTTCACAAGCTTGTTTAAGTTCTTTTTCTTAGGTTATATAACCCAATACACAATGCAAGCTCTAGGCCACATTGGTACTCACCTAAACTCATCCCTTAAAACTTAAACCACCATTAGGTAAGTAATTTACCTTGTTTTATCAAGCTTATCTTATATTCCTCCTTAGACCTTCTTCTTGCATGAATCTCTGCCACCACTTGAATTCCCCTTGCCATGTTCTGATCAATATTCAATGACTCATTTGAGTACTAAACAATACACTAACCTCAAGGAATGAAAACCTAGGTTAGAAATGTGTTCTAAGGCATAAAAGTGGATGATTACCTTTGAAGTCTCAAGATAGACTTTGGCATTGAATGAAATAGGACCTCCATAGTCCTTGGTGAATAAATCAAGCTAGAACAAGGCATAAAAACAAGGCCCCATGAGTAGTAATTTTCGGCCATGTAAGGAAGTGATGGAAACTTGGTTTTTCTTATATTTTCTTTACCTTAAGAGAATGGAGAAGCTAATGAGCTCTTCAAACTTGATTTTCCTCCATCAATGGAGTTTTCTCATGGCACCAAAATGGAGCTTTGAAAGATTTGAAAAGATAGAAAGGAGGGCCGACTTGACTTAACTAAGACAAATATGCAATTTGTTTTGGATTTGGAGCTTGGAGTTGCACTTGGCAAGTGAATGAAGGTGAGGAGCCATGAATGGAGCTCTCTCTCGGTTTGGAGCAGGAGAGGAGAAAGAGAAATCGTGGAAGGAAGGAGAAATGAAGAGAGAGAGGAAGAAAGGTGACTTAAGTGAAGATATTTGTTATAAAAAGGTGAATAGTCTTTGCTTTTACTTTCCTTCCCTTTTTCTTTCTTAATTTGATGAAGTCTTTAATGACTCATCCCTTAGAAACCGGCCCCCATCATAAATAAGGCTAGTCATGGTCTTTTGACCAACTAATTAGCTTATATTGATTAAAACTTAAACTAGTTACTATTTGGCACTATTCACTAATTATTGCACATATTTCTGAAATTTTTGATTTCCCATTGATTTAGACTTCCTAATGTGATACTAATTAGTACACATGTTGATTAAAGAGTAATTATGGACATTTAGCCACTCAAAACTCAATTCTAAGACAATTTCTCAAAAATGTGCTTTAAGACTTCTTAAAGCACATTTTGTGTTTAAACTTGTTTTCAAGCTTTCCTAATTGATTTAAGATGTCCATTAGCATATTAATAAAGTCTTATAATGGTATTTGGGTGCTAATCAAAGTCACTCCAAGCTTAGAGCATGTTTTTGCCCAAATTGCCCTTAAGGCACTTTCTTGTTTTTCCTTGGTTTAAATTGTCTACCATCTTTCTAAGGCATATTCTAGCCTTATACATCATAATTTGATGTTTACTTAGCATACTTAAGTTTGGGTATTTCACTCCCACCTTTGGTTCATGCTTGAACACCATTCAAGAGCCTCAAAGGTAAGCCCTAAAATTGTGCTTTAAGCACCTTTCATTGTTCTAGAATAATTAATGTGCCTAAGTAGCTTTGCTTAGTCCCATTTCCTTGTTGAATGTGGTCTAGAGAAATGGTAAAGTGATTTTCCCTTGACCGATTTGGAGTGAAGAGAATTGGAGAAGAGGAGAAGAGAATTTAAAAGGGGAACTTATGAGAATCCAAGGTAAGAAACCCACCCTAATGCATATTCTATATGTATTAGAATTTGGGATGGGTTAATAAAATGAATGAACCCCAACATGAGTTGGAATGTGAATAGTTAAGATGAGAAAGAGTTGTGGTAGTGCTTGACGCAATTGTGAATAATGCTTGTTTAAGGGCCTAAGAGCAATGCATTTTATGATATAGCATTTTGTTGTATTTGGAGGATTTGATGAGTAATGATGAAATGTTGTGTGCTGGTAGAACCCTTGTGTCTTGGTTAGTTTTAGGTGGAATTAAATGATGATATGAGCTTTGGGCAATGTTTGAAAAGTAGCCGAGCTATGGCAAAATTCCAATAGAAATCTAAGCGATTTAAGTGATGTTTTGAGTGAAGAATAACCTAGGGTTACCTAGGAAGCGATTGAGATTGATTTGAGTTAATAAACCACCTTGGGAATGCTTGTTTAAAGATAGGAGATTTGTGCAAAAATCTGTAGCAAAAGGAGTGGTTTAAGTGTCTTGGGAGTTTTAGAAAAGAATGAGGATTTACGGCTTTAAGAGTGAGGCATGAACTTTGGTCCTAGAAGTGCATTATATTAGAAGATGTGGAATGGTCAAAATGGAAGAAAACAAAGTGCAAAGTGTTGAGGAGAAGCTAGAAATGCACAAGTGTGCATTAGTGCAAAATGAGAATGGAAAATTTGTGAATTTGAGCAAGAATTTGAGGAAGGATTAAACCTATGATTTGAAGAGGTTTAGAGCATGTTTTAAGATGTTTAAACATGTAGGAAACTTGTGGAAAGATTAGGGAGAGATTGAGTGTGGATTAGGGGTTGATTCGGTGATGAAAAATCACTTAAGTAGCAGGTTTTAGCAGGGTCCGGGACTTAGTCCTTGGACAAAGTCCCGGACCACCCCTAAATTATGGCCGAGAACTGAACTGCACACCTGGTCCGGGACTATACTCCAGGACAAGGTCCCGGACCATAGCCATTTTTCTGCCAAAAGTTAGTTCTTGATTGGTTCGGGACTTAGGGTAGGGACCAAGTTCGGACCACCCCCAGAATTGTCCCGTGAGCATTTTAAAGGCCTCTAATGATGGGGGTTTGAATGTTAATGATGTTAGATGTTGTTAAGGCCTTGTTTGGTGACATGTAAAGGTCCTAAGAAGTGTAAACAAGTGCTAGAAGTGAGTATGAAGTAAGTACTCAAATTAACAAGAGTAAGACCGAGATAACGGGATAACGGGGTAAGTACGGGAGTAGTATTTATTTACGTACCGTATGGGCTTGGTATTAATAATAATGTTTGAAACATTATCAGAGGATTGTGTGTGAACGAGAATGTGAGGTGACACGGTAAAAGTGAAACCAAGGTGTAAGGTATGATTTTCTCATGCCCCGTATGCAAACCGTGCTACGTTGATTTGTGTGTTTGTGTGCTGGCTTAATCAAGATAAAAGCATGAAAATGAATTATTGCATTTGATATGTATGTATTGATGTGTAATGTATGCACTAACATACTTGAATGCCGGTGAGGTCTAACTTAGCGTTTAGACCGACCCATAGCTGAGTAAATTGGCTAGAGACTCATAGATAGGGTCGTTTCGTAAAATAACGAAAACGTGCAAACACACAAGCTATCGATTAAAGTATAACGATAACACAAACATATGAACTCACTAGAATGTGAGGAAGTTGTACGGGTTGAGTAAACACCCGATAACGGTTTAAAACCAAACAAAAACAATCCACACAATAAATAAATGTGGAAAGATAAATGAACCTCCATCTAGAGGATTGAAGATAGTTCAAAGATGTGAACTTGTGAGAAAAAAAAAAGACATAAGGGACCATTTAACTCCTTAAGATACGGTCGATCTCCTATACGAGGATTCGACCCGATATGAGAAAATACCCGAAAGTATAAGTATACGGAAGTTTGGGGCAACCCTTAAACTTAAGAATACCCAAACTCAAGAAATGTTCCCAATGTCATTAGAAACATCGAGAGTGATGCTTCTAGACAAATGTACATAATGACATTATAACTCCGAGAGAGGAGTGCATGGGAATGTGAGAAGTCCGAGAGTAGTCGAACCTATGTGAAAGAGGTAGGAACTAAGAGAGAGTTCCGGGAGCTAGTTGAACCTTCCCGTCATGCTAGACCCAGAGTAGGGTCAAAACCGGGGAAGTAAGACTATGCTCGATAGCCATGTGTTTTGGCTTAAGAATGTATTAAGAGAAAACAAGCGTGAAGTGCGAAGGAGACCTGTAGTGTGTCGAGAGCTTGAGTATAAGTACCCAAGAGTGTGGGTGAGATAATGTAGAAGTAACCCAAGAGAGTGGGTGAGTTAAAGTAAGAGTAAACCAAGAGAGTGGGTGAGATAATGAACAAAGTAACTAAGGCCTTAGAGAGGTAGAAACCCTCAAGGCCTAAGAGTAAGTTATCACGAACTAACAACTTGATATGTTAGTTAGGGATTGTGTTCCATGGTTGAATTAATGTTGATTCCTTGTGTAGTATACATATATAATGTATTGCTATGTTGCATGTTGATTGAACTAAAAATGAATCTCATGCTCTCGACAAAAGTAGTCGGTGTACCCCGGTTAGCACGCGGGGTATGCGAATTTCATATGCAGCAATATGCTGAGCCCCTAGGGGCATCGTTTTTATTTTCAGGTACACTAAAGATGACTCCGTTCGAGAGTGGGATGGGGGAGGTGGTTAACATGGGTAGTTAGATTTTAATTACTTATGTATTTGAATGAGGTGTAAGACCGAAAGTGTTATCGGCATCCGTATGTGTAGACTCGGTATAGTATGGAACTGAAAGGAGAATTGTAATGTATGAGACTCGGTTAAAAATGAATGAGTATTGTATTTATATTGAGTACTAGGTTGATCCGGTCCATCAGACCGATGAAGTAGTTGAGTTAGGCCTGGTTAGCCACGTGGGTGGCTAACGGCATTGTACCACCCTCCATTGTAATTAGAGTTCCGCTGCGATATTATGGGTGAATGTGTCAGTTTAAGAGGTAATTATGAGGTTAACAGATGGGGTGTTACAAAAATGGTATCAGAGGAAAGTATCGCTCTGATGACTAGAAATACCGAGCTTAGGAAATACCGAGTTAGGAATTAGAGACTTTGGGCTAAGGGTTGAGTGGTAGCATAAGAGATACGCTAGATAGGAACTTCCAGTATGATCTGGATACCTACAATACCAAACCAGGCCTCCATAACCCCCGCGTTAAAATCTCGGGAAAGAACGCCAGAGAGACGGAAAACCCGATCTGGCAGTTGTAAAATATTTCTATATGAACCAGAACCTGTCATACAGTAGATCCCAGAGACGGAAATCCCGGAGATGGTTCCCGTCTGAATGACAATAGCCGCACTAAATGGCGGGTGATCAAGAAATCCTAATCCAAGGCGACTGGAATCTGCGGCAGCATGGGGCGACATGCTTAGCAGTCGCGAGAACCCGACTGGCCAAGCAGCGGCTAGAAGGAAAGCACCAACCGTGCAACGACGCGGAAGAGATGAAGTAACAAAAAACCGGGACACAAGTCTACGGACCGCCATAGTTAAGTAATACCACCAACGGTATACTAACCGACTAAGAGACTAGTCAAGAGTAGGTACACCCACCCTACCACACCCAAAAAGGTTGTTATACCTTGCCGACATAGCTTAGACAGCTACGAGCACATCTATGGGACATATCCGAATAGGTCTACAGAAGTAGTGCCTTAATAAAATAAGTTTCGGTAACTACGGTAAAGGTGTGAGAACTAGCACCAAGAAACGACCCAGGACTGAGTAAGTAAGGGACTCCGAGAGTGGAGAAGCACCTAAATGGATGACAGTCAGGTCAAGATGAATAAGAAGCAGCTCTGAAGAGTAGTTATCCAACTAAAGGATCAAAGGAAGAGCCGACAAGGCTACCGAATACAAATGGGAACGATATCGTGACTGGTATAAGATAACCCAAAAACGCCTGTACCGCGCACTTGCCACGGCAAGTGCAGTAATAACGGGACTATTAAAAGGAACCTTAACAAGAATCAAGTACTTAGAAAAGTACCAAGATGGCGAAGGGAGCCAATATAGCACCACAACCCGAAGAATTTTAAAACAAAACCTTGGAAAGGCCTAACGGCCTGACCACTGTATTAAGGGATAAACCAGTTGGCAAGAAGTTAGACCTGGTAAGAAGCAACCGGCATTGGAATGCCATGAAGATATTACTTTTTAAACTCAAAGTTTTCTTTCAAAATGCAAAATTTTCCAAAAACCCCCAAAATTTTAAAACTAAACCAGAGGAATCCCAGCAAAGCATTACAGAACGATATAAGAGGAGTTGGCAACATAATGCTTCACCTAGGCGTGTAACCGACACCACAAGTGTACAAAAACGAGACATGGGACGACCGCACTCCGAAGGAGCTTGCGGGCCTGACAGACCAGTCATGAGTTAGTCGGGTAAGTGGTAACGTATCAATAAGATACCCCATGTATGTATACAAGTAGAGTACGGAACACGGGAAGTAGTCGACTCCATACTATGGATGAAAGAGACAATTCATACCAGAACAATGGAATGCATCGGATGATCGAAGGAATTCAGATAAGTTTACAAGCTAAAGGAGCCAAGAACGTACTCCAGGAGAACGACTAAGAGTCAAAAGTGCGAGAAGCACGGAGTATTAAGTATAGACATTGGATATGTCCCAAGAACCTCGAAGGAAACACATGGTAACTGGAATGAATACCCAGCGTTAACTATATGGCGAATGCCTGAAAAGAACACATTAATGTTCGATAAATGGGATAGAATTGCCACAGTATACCTCACTGAAGAGAATAACGACCTGACCAAGAAGGTCAAGGAAAGAGAATCAATGGTCTACCCAATAACGGGAGACGCTACAACCCTAAATGGGATAGTCCAAAATATATAACCGCAAGGCGGAGTAAGAACCTGAACATACCAATAAGTGCAAGTCAGATGTAATGGCGCAACTCAGTAACCCCCAGCAGCAATCTGTGAAGGGTGTCGGAGTCAACAGTAGTTGAACGAGATATCGTGCTGAGAACACGAGCGTTAAAGCAAACACTCGGGTAGAATCCCGAAGGGATCCCACGTAATAGAGGATACCCTAAATTGCCAAAGGGCATAGATCAATATTGAGAATAACAAAAAAGGGCCATCCATGTACGGAAGTGTGATGAAACAACCATATAGTGGCTTGTAGAGAAGAAGAAACTTGTATAAGCAGCCTGCAAAGAGCATGGCTCGAGGCAATGTGGCTTGTAAGCCGGAAAACCAGCTACAACTCATAGATCCAAACATTGCAAACCTATGCATAAAGGCATAAGAGGAACAGTGGAGAATGAACCACTACCTTAGAGTGGGGATACCCCTCGTAATTGTAGGGCCTATGGAGTGGCAATTGTGTGAACCCTCCAGAGAAAGGCTACCACCTAAGAATGTATGTGAAACCGCTAAAGGAACAAAAGGCTATCCGAGGAGGATCAGTCGATAACAAAAGTAATACTGCATATGGAAGATTGCAAACATGCCAGCAAACATGGCGCAAGCCTGTGGAGCGGAAACCCAAAGACATAACCTTGCGGTCGTTGGCCGAAGACGCACGAAGAACGTGGACCATAACCCACAGGTCCTAGGACTGATGCATAATAAACGCAAAGTCGTATGAATGGAAGAATTCTTGTACATAAATATGAATTGACATAAGTCAGAAGCCATTAATAACAGAGGAAGCACTACATACTAAGTAGTGGCTTGACCTCAACCGACAGTAAGTCAGAAAAAGTAAATGAATAATCACGAAGGTATACAGTGCTATACGAAATAGATTTCCAAAGAACTGGAGAGAGAATCTATAACTCCTCGAATTCATATACGGTAAGAGATACCACACGACGATGGAGAAACCTTATTTCCAAGATAAAGGGATAAGAAGGTGATGTGTAACACATTAAGAGTAACAAAAGGGCGAATCAAGCTCTAAGTTATCAGGTCACATAGCAGAAGCTAGTGGGCTGTAATTCAAGGTTAAGTATACCTAGCAAATGCGAGTAGATGGCTAATCATAAATGTTGTGAAGCCTTAGAGGCTAGAACTGAACCCGGTTATGAGTTAAGTAACCGCATTGAAGTCAAACACTTCATGATGCCTGAATTAGTAAACCAAGGTTTAGTGATAACTTATGGTCGATTACGCGGGCGTAATCCCTTTTTAAGGGGGGTAGGGTGAAAAACTTCTTAGAGTATGTTTTACGTATAGGTGTGTAAACTATAATGTGCATAGCACAAAGGAATTGTTTTGATGATTGGAACTTATGTTACATAAACATATGTATCCATTCATTGTGTAATTATGGTTATTGCGCATAAGAGATGCGATAACATGTATATAATATTAAAGAAAAGAGGAGTAGAAACTCCTAGGGAATGAGAGTCCCTATAGTATGTCTATTGAGATTAGACATGAGATATGACGAGTATGAATCGGTATGAAACCGATGTGTAACCTAGTAGGAAGTGAGTTCCCTAGGTGATTTTTATTTGAGAATGATGATGGAGTGAGTTCCATCCTTTGGAGTTGTGTTTTTTATGTTTTAATTGAGTAACAATTGAGGAAATGAGCCATGAGTTGCTTAGGTAAAGTAAGCAAAGTGAATTGAGAATGACGGATGACCTAAGTTCTAGGAATTAGAGATAATTGAAATGAATTGTTTTGTGATTATGACTAGAAAGAGTAAAAGATAGAAAATGAAAATGTTTGACTATCCGATTGTTTGAAACTGGCGTGGGAGGTGGAACTTGATCTGCTAGCGATCAAGGGAAACCGAACACAAATTGGGGTGGAAGGATAGTTCAACACTGATGCTGATCACATCAGGGTTGGATGATTCTTGAAGCTCCCTATAAGTGGTCACAAGTAATCACGCTAAGAAAAGATGCAGCTACCATAAATTGGACTTGGAGTTGTGTGACGTTTTCTAAAAGAATTTCCAAACGGAATTTGAAAAGGGATTTTTCTTCAAGTATGAAGATAAAAACTAGTTTTAAAACCGCTATCACCCGCCGATGGCTGCGGCCTTAAGTCTTGGTGACCGGTAGAACGGTGGGTGTGTATTAGTTTTGAAACCATTGCACCGTACGTGCGGCGGTCCTAGGTGACCGGTTGGGGCGGTGGCAGTGTGTGATTTTTCCAAAGGTAGCGGGATAGGGAGAGTACCCTGAGTAATCTCCTGTGTTGAGAGAGTCAACCAGAGTGCCTAAGGATATCTATATGTGCAACGTTTTGATAAGAACCGAAGGGACCATGGGCCAGAGAGAGTAAGTGCCCATTTGTCATGAAACGGCCGTGAACCAGAAAGCGTAACTGTTCAACATGACCGGTACCTGAGGGATCGGCAGTGTATTACTCAATATGGATTCGAGGTCTGTAGTGCCTTCTTGTCTTCGGACCGATTCCATGGAGAGGATACAAAAGAGTATTTTTGATTGCTATACATGTTGTGATATGTGTGTGGTATGTGTAGTGTGTACAGAGACAGACCTGTGATTCTGTAAGGTCGTATAGAGATTACGACCTTGGCATAGAGACAGAGTACCTATGTGAGCAACAATATTAGATTCACCAACTTTGGGGTAAGTTCTTTAAGGGCGGTAGATTTTAATACCCCAGACTTAAAAGTGGTGATTATTTATTCTAATATGATTACTAAAGGCCTAATGGTGCCTAGAGAGTATTGGTAAATATAATAAAACCAAAAGAAAAGAGAAAACGTGAAAAACGCAAAAACGCACGTTATACAAGTATGGGAGGTATATGACCTCGTTAGGGTCTGAGATGGATTCCTAAGGCTTAATTATGCCTAATTAGTATGTGGAATAATTCCCAAAAAAACGGATCCAAATAATGGATTAAAACGTTAATGAAGCTTTAAAGCACGTTTTTCGAGAAAACCCGAAAACGCGACTTTAAGTGGTCAAACACACCCGTAAAAATTATGGTTGAATATATAACTATAATTAAGTATTAATGGAATCTTAAGAACCATTAAAATCAAAGAAACGAGAAAAATCCAAAAAACGGGCGCGGTTAGTGAATAGTGCCAAACCGAGCTAATTAACGAGCGTTTTCTGTAAAAAAAATTAAAACGCCCTCAGCCTATATTACTTAAGGGGGCCGGTTTTAAGAGAATTTTATTAGCTCTCTCTCACACTAATCTAGCTTATTAAAGTGATGAGTCATAAAGTAAATAGTGAAAAGTGGGAAAAGTAAACAATATCACTTTTCCTCCTCTCTCTCCTCCCATTCCTTTCTTTCCAGCGTGAGACTCCCCCCCCCCCCCCCCCCCCTTCCCTCTTTCTGATTCTCCTTCTTCCTCACGGTAAGTAGAGCTCCTTCAATGGCTTTCTTGGTTTCCTCCTCCTTCCTCTTCATGTACAAGCTTCAATAAAGCTCCGAATTAAAAACCGAGCATAGATTCTTGCTCCTCTCACCAAGATCTATCTCCCTCTCTTTCCAAAATTCGAAAAGGAAGAAGTTCATCTCCATGGGTTTTAACCATTTGAAGAGAAAACCACATTTTCTTCGAGCTTGTCCTTCATCCAAGGTAAAAAGATTCAAAGAAAATTCATTTTTCCTTCACCCTCTTGTGTTGGCTGATTTTGGCTTCTTTTAATGCCTTGTCTCTTTCTTTGGTTGAGCTATTTTCCAAGCCTAAAATAATGGTTGGAACTCCCACCTTTGGTTCATGCTTGAACACCATTCAAGAACCTCCAAATGTAAGCCCTAAAATTGTGCTTTAAGCACCTTTCATTGTTCTAGAATAATTAATGTGCCTAAGTAGCTTTGCTTAGTCCCATTTCCTTGTTGAATATGGTCTATAGAAATGGGAAAGTGATTTTCCCTTGACCGATTTGGAGTGAAGAGAAGTGGAGAAGAGAGAAAGAATTAAAAGGGGAACTTATGAGAATCCAAGGTAAGAAACCCACCCTAATGTATATTCTATATGTATTAGAATTTGGGATGGGTTAATAAAATGAATGAGTTGGAATGTGAATAGTTGATATGAGAAAGAGTTGTGGTAGTGCTTGACGCATTTGTGAATTAATACTTGTTTAAGGGCCTAAGAGCAATGCATTTTATGATATATGCATTTTGTTTATTTGGAGGATTTGATGAGTAATGATGAAATGTTGTGTACTGGTGCAACCCTTGTGGTTTGGTTAGTTTTAGGTGGAATTAAATGATAATATGAGCTTTGGGCAATGTTAGAAAAGTAGCCGAGCTGAAATACCCCTAAATTAATTTAAATTAATTTAGGGGATTTCTTTTATTAAACCTTTAATAATACTATTAAGTATTAAATTATTATATGGAATTATGAATATTAAATTAATATAAGGGGTTGTGAAATTTATTTAGGGGTTTTCTCCTAATTATTATATATTATTGTATAGTATTATGAATTTAATAATAAGATTTAAAGTCAATAAATCTTGGGAAAATTATTAAACACTCCAAATATATTATAAAGATTTTAGGAAGTGTTGGAACATTGTTTTGAAATATAAAAGTCAATATAAAATTCTAGAAACCTTAAAGCTTATTAAGCCTTGCTAGAGTTGACTTTTTGAGAATGGTCAAACCAGGTCATGAAACCTATACCAATAAATAGGTTAGAAAAACCATGAAGATCGATAAAAAGAACATCAAAAACGGATCATCCTAGCCAAAGTTATGCTAGATTGAAGTTTTGAATCAAAATTTTAAGAAGTGCCACGTGTCACTCTGTAGTGGGTCGCCCACACTTAGCCGATTCCCTTCCCTGATTTTCGTAACCGATTTCACTTCCTAGCCCTAACTTTAGACGGCTATAACTTTCACATTACTCAATATTTTTCCATGCCGTCTTCACCACTCTCTTCTCCTACAATTCCTCTTTCCAACCATTACTCATACAAACCCTAGATCTATCTGAGTCAACCGGAAAATCGAGCCAAAGTAGCCACCTTGCGAGACTGTTTCCAGAATTCCAGAATTTCCTTCGTTTTCAGGTAACTTGCGTCGATCATAACTTCTTCGTTAATCAACCAAAATTCGATTTCTTTAGCTCGTTGTAAAGATCTCTAATCCCTCTACAACTTTCGTGTTTATGCCCAAGTCCAATTCGTAACCAGTTGGGAGATATAGAGGCCTAAAGTTTCGGTCTTGCCAGCACATAAAAAATACCGAAACAGAGAGGTAAACTCGTATTTTGTGACTTCGATTTCTTTCTGTGTGATGCGAGTTAGGATTAGTGCTTGCTATCATTGTGTAGATCTATATTTCTTCTTTCTAATGAGCCCAAGAACATGGCCTAACTCGATCTAGAACGTATTTTATAGATCTCCAAAGTTCACTACTCGAACAGCCAAGGTTCGAATATTTTTCCAGAACCCGATATTGAATCTCCTCGTTTGGGCAATTCCGGTGAGCTTTTCTTCAAATTGTTCCTATGTTGCTAATCGAAATTGCAATACCGACCTAACCCATGTCTCAATTTAGCCAATTTCGTGTTAGGTTAGGAGGAATTTGCAGAATTGAATTCGAATCGTACTCTGTAGCTAATATAAACCCTAACGTTCGAATTGAGTACGAAACTAGATGTATACTGCATTATAATTGGGGAAACCGGTATCAATAGAAGCGAAATTGGATTACGAAGCTATAGAAACAAGAATCACTCGATTCCGTTCTGTGGATTAGGAGGAAATTGAGATTTAGTACTCGACTAGTTTTCTGGAATCGGGGAAGAACACGGCGTTCAGGGGCCGTCCGATCGCGCTTTAGAAGATTGGACGGCCGAGATTAGATCGTGCTATTAAATAATTATTATAAGTTTATAAAATTCCAGTAAATAGTCCTAACTTGTTGGGTTAATTTAAATATCTTCCCGAAGGTATTTTGACTTGAAATTTTAACCATAGATTCCTTATTTAATCTAGTTTATTTTGATGTAAATTATTATGGATTTGGAGTTTTTAAACATAAGTTATGATTTTTACAAGTTACGGGTTTTCTGGAATTATTTGGCCATATTAAAAAGATATTTTTATGAAATAAAAATTTTATAATATGTATAAAATGTTATAGTTACTATATATTTAATTTGGGGATTTTTGGACAATTGTAAATGGGTTTAAAAATTGTGTTAATGAGTTTTTCATAAGAATAACTTATAATATATGGTTTTTAATGTAATCAAAAATTAAAGTATAGTTGATTAATGAACTTTATAGGTTGGGAAAATATAATAAGACTAATTAACATTTAATACAGTATGTTTATAAATATTTTGGGTATTAACTTTAAGTGAAGTAAAAATTGTTACATATATTTATATATATATTTATATGAGAGAAATAAATAGAAACTTATATTAAATCAAGGAATTTAACTAAACTACATTTTATTTATTATATATAATATGGAAGCTAATATGTTTAACTAAAACTAAGGGAAATACTCTATTTTATAAACCATAAATCAGTTATGGATATGTCTAAAAGATATTAAACATAATTAAATACAATAGAATTTCTTAAAGAATGTTCTGGATAAATCTTGATATATGTGGATATATATACATATATATGTATATAAATACAATAAAAATAGATAAAGGAAATAACATTCCTTGTGAGAAATATAATAGGAAGGATATATATATATATATATATATATATATATACGATAAATAAATAAATAAAAGGAATAAAATACCTTATAGAAGATATAATATGAAGGAATTAATGAGTTAAACTAAACCTCTACATGATACTAATAAAAGAATATTATATGAGGTGGTATTAATTTATGGTTATAGGTTGAGTTTTTAGTTATCTTTGAGTTTCTAAGATTTATATAAACCGTATTTAAACACACGTATTTATTTAGTCAATGACCACAATGTAAATCTATAATTTGGTTAAGAAATTAATAAGTTGAAATTTAGGAGTATTTGTAATTGGTCTACATAAAGTGTTACACAAATAGATCTTATTATATAATTAATAATAAAATAAATGAAATACTTTTACATTTAAATGTTCTTATTATATAAACAATAGTAAAATAAATGAGTTACTTTTACATCTACATGTGAAGAGGATAAATAAGTCTAGATTTAATTATCTCTTAATATTTATAGTATTGAGTAATAACTTAATATTTTAAGATAAAATCATTAAAAGGATTATGATATAAAACTATATTAAACTATGATTAGGAGATTAATCTAAATAATAATCCTTAAGTTTCTTGGAATTAGTTAAGCCATATAAAATACATTCATTACCAATATTCAGGATGTGAGTTTATAAATAAGTGATGTACATAATAGTTAAAGATTTACAAAAAGGTTTGCAAATAGAAATTTGATACTTAAAATCATTGAACCTTTAATTAGATGAAACTAGGTTACATAAGAGATTATATTGATTTACCTTTTGACACTGGAAATATTAATGTGTCATTTGAATATAAGGTATGGGGATTTTTCAGAATATATTATCTTATTAAATAGTTAACAGTTTCACTTACGATCCATAATTTAATTCTTTGATAAATTCTACCTTATGTAGATATATTGTCCATCCTAAATACAATAAAGGAAATTAATTTATTAAGTTATACCTTTGAAACCTTTAGGTTTTGTAAACAATTTAAAACGTATTTAAGACTTAAGTTTAGTGAAGTTTAGTATAAAAGGTTTATACATAGCCTATGGAGGGAATGTGTGTAAAAATAGAACATTTAGGAAATTAAATGTAAGTAAGGATACATAAAAGGTTATCTTAAAACACCTTATTATATAGTTATGATAAAGTAAATAATATACCCTGTGGATACTAAATGGAAGAGTTCGATGAGTCTAAGTTAATTATAATATGGTTATTTCAAGATGAAAAGTAATTTAACATCTTATGACAAGATTTTTAGATGGTTGTAATTAAAGTTATTCTGAACTAAAGATAAGATAAATGAGTTTAGTAACTCGATTAAGTTATAATAAAATGCGTCTACAACACTATGATTCCAATATACAAGATGTAGGTCTTAATTAAGTTAAGGGAAAGACTTAATCATAAAGGATTATCTAGTAAATATTGATAAGATACCTAATCATTACCTTATGGAATAATAGTATAGTATTCTAAGATAAATCCATCATAGGTTATAATACGATGTCTGTCCTAAAGTAAGAATAAAGGTATTAAGCTTAAGGGTGATTATTGAGATTCTAAGACTAACTGAGTAATATAAATACACTTAAGATATAAAGGTATTAATGTGAGAACTACGGTTAAGTATTAGTAGTGGATAAGAGTGAGGAATCTATTTAAGTTTGACTTAGGGCATAAGTTGTTGATGATAAATTACCTTTAATATTCTTCAGAGTACTGTTGATTGTTTACGCAAGTTGTCTAGAGCTGCTACAGCGTTATCCAGGTATGATTTCTCGTACTCAGCTTGATGTGTTAAGGACTTGATGGAATGTTTTGTACGATTTCTCGTACTCAGCTTGTTGTGTTTTGGACTTTATGGAATGTTTTGTACGATTTCTCGTACTACGTTATTTTGGCTGATTGACTTGTGGAATGTTTTGGAAAACGCTAACTGGCTTTAAGAGGAACTTCTAACAAAGGAAATGGTTGCGTGACTGACTCAGCTTGTGTGACTAACTGAGCCTTGGATGTGGAACTCACTTGGGTATTGGTTCCTTCTATTTGGTGTCCCGTTAGACATTGACTGCTTAGGGTTTACGCTTCTGCACTCTGTAGGACTGAGTGTTTTGGTATTGCTCTGTGCAGTTAATGGTCTAGTGGGGTGACTGGGAATATAGGAAAATATCTGGTTGTGGTAATTCTTCCTTTGGACTATGGGTATTGTTTCATCCATGAGTCGAGTTTGGTCAGCCTTATTTGGAATGGATTCTTTCTATTGGATATAATTGTTGAGGGTTTACGCCTCTACACTCTGTAGGACTGAGTGTTTTGGTATTGCTCTTGTGCAGTTAATAATCTAATGGGAATATGGGAAATGTTAATCTTGGTACTGAGTATGGATTATTTCTAATAAGTGGTGCACACACTTTTCACACGATGACTGAGAACGGGTCGGTGGCAGCGGAGGTCTGCTATACCTCGCCCTTTGTGGCAACTGACAGCGGAGGTCTGTTTACCTCGCCCTTTGTGGCAACTGACAGCGGAGGTCTGTTTACCTCGCCCTTGTGGCAACTGACTGGCGGTGGGGGCCATCTCTCCCAATTGGTTTATTCCACTCTTGAGTATATTTTGTCTATGGGAATCATCTTCTGAAATGGTGGAGACATAAACTGTCTACCACGGGTTATGGATATTCATGTCACTCCTAGTCCTTTGTGACTACTTAAGTCTTTCTCTTCTTAACCAGAATTGGTTCTGACATCAACAATGGATGCTTACTAACTATGTGGTGTGTCTACTTAAGTGGATGACTTGGTTTGGAAGTTCTCTGTCTCTATCATTGTCTTGTTTTCTTTTCTCTTTAACTTGATTGTTTTGAAGTGCTCTATCTCTGTTTTACTTTTAAGAGTTTGTTTTCATGTTACTGTTTATTTTGAAAAGTTATGTTTTATAAGTTTGTTTTTGGAGAATTGTACCAGTTCCATTCCAGGGAACTGACCCGCCCCTTTCGGGGTGGGCTGCTTGGTTTCATCTTGCAGGTACGAATTGATTTACAGGTGGCCACGAAGAGAATGAGCGTTTGGGATGGGACTAGGTTTTGTGGAGAGAGAATATGTTTAATTTCTATTATGTTTGTGTTAAGTTTTTCTCGAGTTCAGACCGTAGCTTTTGTGGATTGTAAGTTGTAAATTGGTGAGGTTTGGTGCCGGTGTTTGGAACCCGATGGTCTGTAGCACCTTTAGTTTATTTTCCGCTGTTGTTTTATTATTGTAGGGGTGTTACACGAGCTATGGCAAATTCCAGTAGAAATCTAAGCGATTTAAGTGATGTTTTGAGTGAAGAATAACCTAGGGTTACCTAGGAAGCGATGGAGATTGATTTGAGTTAGTAAAACACATTGGGAATGCCTGTTTAAAGATAGGAGATTTGTGCAAAAATCTGTAGCAAAAGGAGTGGTTTAAGTGTCTTGGGAGTTTTAAAAAATAATGAGGATTTAAGGCTTTAAGAGTGAGGCATGAACTTGGTAGTAGAAGTGCATTATCTTGGAAGATGTTGAATGGTCAAAATGGAAGAAAACAAAGTGAAAAGTGTTGAGGAGAAGCTAGAAATGCACAAGTGTGCATTAGTGCAAAATGAGAATGGAAAATTTGTGAATTTGAGCAAAATTTGAGTAAAGATTAAACCTATGATTTGAAGAGATTTAGAGCATGTTTTAAGATGTTTAAACATGTAGGAAACTTTTGGAAAGATTAGGGAGAGATTGAGTGTGGATTAGGGGTTGATTTGGTGATGAAAAATCACTTAAGTAGCAGGTTTAAGCAGGGTTCGGGACTTAGTCCTTGGACAAAGCCCCGGACCACCCCTAAATTATGGCCGAGAACTGAACTGCACACCTGTCCGGGACTATACTCCAGGACAAGGTCCCGGACCATAGCCATTTTTCTGCCAAAAGTTAGTTCTCTGATTGGTCCGGGACTTAGGGTAGGGACCAAGTTCCGGACCACCCCCAGAATTGTCCCGTATGGGGGTTTGAATGTTAATGATGTTAGATGTTGTTAAGGCCTTGTTTGGTGACATGTAAAGGTCCTAAGAAGTGTAAACAAGTGCTAGAAGTGAGTATGAAGTAAGTACTCAAATTAACAAGAGTAAGACCGAGATAACGGGATAACGGGGTAAGTACGGGAGTAGTATTTATTTACGTACCGTATGGGCTTGGTATTAATAATAATGTTTGAAACATTATTAGAGGATTGTGTGTGAACCGAGAATGTGAGGTGACACGGTAAAAGTGAAACCACGGTGTAAGGTATGATTTTCTCATGCCCCGTATGCTAACCGTGCTACGTTGATTTGTGTGTTTGTGTGCTGGCTTAATCAAGATAAAAGCATGAAAATGAATTATTGCATTTGATATGTATGTATTGATGTGTAATGTATGCACTAACATACTTGAATGCCGGTGAGGTCTAGCGTTTAGACCGACCCATAGCTGAGTAACGATTGGCTAGAGACTCATAGATAGGGTCGTTTCGTAAAATAACGAAAACGTGCAAACACACAAGCTATCGATTAAAGTATAACGATAACACAAACATATGAACTCACTAGAATGTGAGGAAGTTGTACGGGTTGAGTAAACACCCGATAACGGTTGGAAAACCAAACTTAAACAATCCACACAATAAATAAATGTGGAAAGATAAATGAACCTCCATCTAGAGGATTGAAGATAGTTCAAAGATGTGAACTTGTGAGAAAAGTAAAAAAGACATAAGGGACCATTTAACTCCCTTAAGATACGATCGACCTCCTATACGAGGATTCGACCCGGTATGAGAAAATACCCGAAAGTATAAGTATACGGAAGTTTGGGGAAACCCTTAAACTTAAGAATACCCAAACTCAAGAAATGTTCCCAATGTCATTAGAAACATCGAGAGTGATGCTTCTAGACAAATGTACATAATGACATTATAACTCCGAGAGAGGAGTGCATGGGAATGTGAGAAGTCCGAGAGTAGTCGGACCTATGTGAAAGAGGTAGGAACTAAGAGAGAGTTCCGGGAGCTAGTTGAACCTTCCCACCATGGTAGACCCAGAGTAGGGTCGAAACCAGGGAAGTAAGACTATGCTCGAGAGCCATGTGTTTTGCTTAAGAATGTATTAAGAGGAAACAAGCATGAAGTGCGTAGGAGACCTGTAGTGTCTCGTGAACTACGAGAGCTTGAGTATAAGTACCCAAGAGTGTGGGTGAGATAATGTAGAAGTAACCCAAGAGAGTGGGTGAGGTGAAGTAAGAGTAACCCAAGAGAGTGGGTGAGATAATGAACAAAGTAACTAAGGCATTAGAGAGGTAGAAACCCTCAAGGCCAAAGAGTAAGTTATCATGAACTAACAACTTGATATGTTAGTTAGGGATTGTGTTCCATGGTTGAATGTTGATTCATTGTGTAGTATACATATATAATGTATTGCTATGTTGCATGTTGATTGAATTAAAAATGAATCTCATGCTCTCGACAAAAGTAGTCGGCGTACCCCGGTTAGCACGCGGGGTATGCGAATTTCATATACAATAATATGCTGAGCCCCTAGGGGCATTATTTTTTTTTCAGGTACACCGAAGATGACTCCGTTCGAGAGTGGGACGGGGGAGGTGGTTAACATGGGTAGTTAGATTGTAATTACTTACGTATTTGAATGAGGTGTAAAACCAAAAGTGTTATCGGCATCCGTATGTGTAGACTCGTATAGTATGGAACTGAAAGGAGAATTGTAATGTGTGAGACTCGGTTAGAAATGAATGAGTATTGTATTTGTATTGAGTACTCGGTTGATCCGGTCCATCAGACCGATGTAGTAGTTGAGTTAGGCCTGGTTAGCCAGGTGGGTGGCTAACGGCATTGTACCACCCTCCGTTGTAATTAGAGGTCCCCTACGATATTATGGGTGAATGTGTCAGTTTAAGAGGTAATTATGAGGTAAACGGATGGGGGGTTACACTTATCTTGAAAAGGTGATCACACAATCAAACAAGCACACAAATCAGAGTAGCACCGTTAGCATACGGGGCATGAGAAAATCATACCTTTCACCGGGGGTTTAACTTTATCGGGTCGCCTTATGTTTCCTCGGTTTACTCTTGGTCCACTGATAACATTCAAATTTTTCTGTTAACATTAATATTTTACGGTAGGTAAATAATTACTACTCCCGTACTAACTCTGTTGTCCCGTTATTCTTAGTTTTTTCTCTTGTGTGCTTAACTTTCTTACCTTCGTTACTCTAGCACTTAGTTTTTTCTCTTGTGTGCTTAACTTTCTTACCTTCGTTACTCCAGCCCCCTGGGTAGGTCGAAGTCAGAATGCGATTCCAGTCCGACCTACCCTGCCCTCTGGGTAGGTCAAAGGCAGAATGCTCATTTTGACTTCATTTCAGCTCCAATCTTCTTCCTGTTTCTTCCCTAACCTTCCACATGCTTTCTAACATGTTTAACCACCTTAAAACACTCGTAATCATGCTCTAACCTCCTCAAATCATTACTCAAATGCTTTACCCAAATCCTTGCACAATTTCTACAAACTTCAATCCTCATTTTTACACTTACGTACACTTGTGCATTTCAAAAGTTCTCTTGACAGTCAACCTCTTGTTCTCACCCATTTGACCATTCCAAATCCTCTATAACCATTTTTAATAACTATAACCAAGTTCATCATTCATTTTCAAGGTTATGCACACTAACTCTTTTCTAAAATTCAAGGCCTAAAACACTATTTGCTACAGATTTTCTTCTATCATTTCAAGCCTTCACTCACCCTCTATGGGTGTTTACTTCGGCCAAATCAATCCCTACATACCCCTAGTTAAACCTAGGTCATTCTTACTCAATATACACTTAAACTCCTTCGTTTCTACCGAAATTTTGCCATAACTCCGTTGATTTTCTAGCATTGTCCAAAACTCAACTCTCATCACCAAATTTCATTCAATGTTAACCAAACCCTTATGGGTTCTAACAGCAACACAATACTCATTCAAATCTCATCAATTCTCCAAATACCCATAATACATAATTCTTACACTACTTGGCTCCTAGGCCCTCAATTCAAAGCAACAATGCATAAATTCCTCATCTAACTACTCAGACACATTTCCATACAGTTTTTTGGTTTATTCTTTTGGTTTCCCCATTTCAAAAAATTCTAAAACATCAATATAGTAGTTAAGGTAGATTTTCTTACCTTGAATATTCAAATCCTCTTTTAAATTCTCCTCTCCTCTTCTCCTATTTATTAGAATCGGTCAAGGCAATGTGGTTGCCAAACTCCAACCCAACATTCAAAAAAGGAATGAGTTTAAGTAAAGCACTTAATCTCATTAACTAAGAATGATTAAGGCACTAATTAGAGATTCTTTTAGAAACCCTAGAATTGGTTTCTTGCTACAATTCAAAGAGGCTCTAATCCACCATTGGAGGCTTGGATAATAGCTCAAAACAAGAAAAGGAACAAGGCATTAAAGAAGCCAAAATCGGCCAAGGCATGGAAATGGAGAGAATGAGTTTTTCTCTTGAATCTTTTTACCTTAAGTGGAAGGGGAGACCCCAAGCTACAAGTTGATGTCATTTTCTCTTCAAATGGGCAAAACCCATGGAGGTCAACTATCTCCTTTGAAGATTTTGAAAAGATAGAAAGGTAGAGCTTCATGAGGGGAGTTCAAATATGTGGTTATTTTTGCATTTGGAGTTCAAATGAGGCTTGAGCATGGAGAAGAAGAGAAGAAGCCATTGGAGGCTGTTGAGGAACTCAAAAATCGCCAGAATGGGGGAAGGGAGGAGGATGAGTAGAGTGGAAGAGAAGGAGGGAAGGAGAGAGGAAAGAAAAGTGAGGAGAGAGGGGTTTTTTCTTACTTTTGTACTTTTTCTTCTTTTACTTTTTCTCCTTCTTTTCTTTTCTAGTTTAATGTGTGTGAGGGGAGGCTGATTACCAGCGAAAAAATGGCCCCACATATGCATATAAGCTGGAGTGTTTTCGTCTTTTACAGAAAACGCTCGTTAATTTACCCGGTTTAGCACTATTCACTAACCGGGCCCGTTTTCTGGAATTTTCTCGTTTCTTTAATTTTAATGGTTCTTAAACTTCCATTAATGTTTATTTATATTTATTTGATGAACTATAATTTTTACGGGTTCGTTTGACCACTCAAAGTCACGTTTTCAGGTTTTCTCGAAAAAACGTGCGCTAAAGCTTTATTAGCGTTCTTAATTAATTTTATGGATTCGTTTTCTTCGGGAATTGTTCCCATATATTATTTAGGCATTATTAAGCCTTGGGAATCCATCTAATACCCTTTTCGAGGTTGTATTCCTCCTACGGTCACATAATGCTCATTTTTGCATTTTTTTTTGTTTTTTCCGCTTTTTAAGTGTTTTCTATTTTCTTTTGGATTTGTTTTCTTTACCAAGATTACTTAGGCACTATTAGGCCTTCAAATACCGTATTATACTAATTTAATCACCATAATTAAGTTTGGGGTATTTCAATCTACCCCCCTTAAAGAACTTTGCCCTCAAAGTTGGTGAATCTAATATAGTTAGTCACCCAAGTACTTAATGCTAAGGTTATAATCTCTCTATAACCTGTCAAACTCCAATAGTCTGACTCAATGTATACACACATCCAAACAACATGTCATAGCATGCATATCAATCAAAAATATCCTTTTCCAACCTCTCCATGGGGGTCCATCCACAGATAATTAGGCACTAAGTCCTCCCCCATATCGAGTGATCCCTGGGTACTGATCACGTTTGAACACTTACGCTCTCTGGTTCACGGCCGTCATGACTTTGGGCACTTACGCTCTCTGGCCCTACGGTCCTTTGGTTTTGATCAAATTCATTTGCACATCTAGAGATTCCTCAGGCTCCAAAGTGGGTACTCTTCCCTGACCAGACTACTCATATCCGGCGGCCCTTGGAACAAATACATAACACACACTACAAACGTCCTACGGGTCACTTAGTATCGTTGCTCGTCCGTTGTAATGGTTTTAAAACTAATCATCACTCCCACCGGCTCACAACTAGCCTTACTCCCTGGGTTCGACCCGATACCGATGCCTCACCACGAGAAGGTCCAACTAGCGCCCGTGGAAGAGGTTTCAAAACCGTTCCTCATTCTCAAGTTAGAAGAAATTCATTTGTGCCAAAACTAGTTTGGAAATTCATTTTGAAAACCTCAATACATCTCCAAATTCCAATTCATGTTAATTCCACCTATTACTAGTGGTATTACTTGTGACCACTTATAGGAGCTTCAAGAGTCATTCAACCCCAATGTGATCAGCATTGGTGTTGAACTATCCATCCACCCCAATTTGTGTTCGGTTTCCCTTGACCGCTAGCAAATCAAGTTCCACCTCCCACCTCAATTCACACAATCAAATAGTCAAACATTACTTTATTTCTATCTTCTTAATCTTGCTAGTCATAATCACCCAACAATACAGTTCCAGTTTATAGAATTCTTTACTCATTTACTACTCATCTCATCAACTATTACTTAATTATCTCCAACTACTTTACCTAAGAAATTCAACACATAATACCAATTAGTTTTCTATCCTTAAATTGTTCACAAATCAAATCAACCTAATTCACCTAGGGGACTCAATTCCCACTAGGTTCAACATCGGTTTCATACCGATTTATCCTCAACAAATCTCCCAAACATACTCATTTCTCAACACGGGTTTCATACCGGCTCATGTCTCATACTATCCTCAATCGGGGTTCTCATTCTCATGGAGTTTCTCTACTCCTTTCCACTTCTAGTCTCACAACCAACCATAATTACCCAATGAGTGAGTACAAATGTTTATGTATCATAAGTACCCATCATCAAAACAAATTATTTTGCGACATGCGCATTGTAGTTTACGCACTTATCACGTAAAACATACACTTTGCGGTTTTCAGTCTACCCCCCTTAAAAGGGATTACGCCCACGTAATCTACCATGTGTCAACATTGGACATTGGTCTAAGGCGTTCAG
The DNA here is from genome assembly GCA_023374045.1 of Limonium bicolor. Taxonomy (NCBI): domain Eukaryota; kingdom Viridiplantae; phylum Streptophyta; class Magnoliopsida; order Caryophyllales; family Plumbaginaceae; genus Limonium; species Limonium bicolor. The sequence goes on along the minus strand of CM041783.1, from coordinate 58,715,692 downwards.
CCGTCATGGAGTGTTCTAACTTCCATGCAGTGTATTATACAATGTATTTCGGTCAAAAGGTCTTAACCATATTGACGGTTTAGTCCCTGCACCAAGAATTCTCATCGGAGTTGTTCAACTCTTAACTGAGTTCGGTTCTAGCCTTAGAGGCTTCAAGGCATTGAGTATTAGCCATTAATTCACTAGGTATATTAAACCTTAGAATTCTGGGCCCACTAGCTTCTGCTGCGCAACCCTGATAGCTTGGGGTTTATTCGCCCTTCTTGTTATTCTTGATGTGTTAGATATCATCTTTTATCCCTTTTCATCTTGGGAATATGGTTTGTCAACCAAGCGTGGTATTCTTTTACGGTACACGAATTCAATGAGCTTCGGATTTTCTATCCAGCTCTTTGGAAATCTATATACATATTATTGTGTACCTGCATGATTATTCACTGAGTTCCTCCGACTTATTGTCGGTTGAGGTTAAGCCACTACTTAGTTGTGGTGCTTCCTCTGTTGTCAGTGGCTTCTGAATTATGCCCACTAAACTGGTTTGTACAAGTGTTCTTTACTTGTACGACCTTGCATTTCTATGCATTGGTTCTCTATATCTTCATAGGTTTCCTTCCGTTTTTATTCCAATGGAATTCACCTAGTGCTTCTTTAGCCTTAGGCCGCACAGTTTTTTTCAAAGCTTCTGCTTAACTGGCTTGTGCCATGTTCATTGGTGAAGGGAAGGATTTACTACAATTGACATTTTCCATATTCCTATCTATCCTACTTGATTATTAACTGCACAAGTGCAATACCAAAACACTCAGTCCTACAGAGTGCAAAGGCGTAAACCCTTGGCAGTAAATCTCTTATGTGATCGCAATAGGAATAGACATTAATTCCTTTGTGAGGTGCTTCATCATTTGGTGCAGACTCCTGGCTTGTTGCCCGGTCTGTCAGTCATCTCGTATTTAACAACTCCATAGCATTGTGTGACGACTGAGGTACATTGGTCGCTTACTGCACACCATGTTCATATTTGCTTACGACCTTGGTTTCCATGGCATCCGCTATTTCATTAGCTTCCACTCATGTGTTTCTCTCATGCAGACAATGGTTCACCGTTTACTTGGCTGATTATAGAATATGACATTCTTTTATGTCTCTGAGCTCCTTGAGCGTCATTGATTTTATGCTTCAGGTTATACCCATACAATGTTTCTTCTAAACCGGTTACTCTTCGGTTTCCAATAATTGCTATGACAGCTTATCTCCACATTGCTTGATAGGAATTATATGCTCAAGCTTCACTACATTAGTAGTTCTGAAAGAGGTGTATTTTCAGGCATTTACTGATGACATCCTGAAGAGGGAAAAGGGCGAGAATAAGGAAAAGTAGGACATCCGGTTCCATGTGCCTGGAAGGAGCAGCTTAGAACAAGGAAATATCGCCGGATCGGAGTGTGATCCGGCCGGGTGAGTAATTAAATATCCCGCTTATATGTAAATGCCAGCCTGGCAATTAAAAGGAAGGACAGGCTGGCAACTCCCGATCTAACAGTGTAAACACTATAAATAGGGGTTCAACCCCACAATAAAGGATACGCTCTCACATTCGAAACCATACACTGTTGCATTGTCTTCGCGATTCTTTCTCTCTTTCAAAGCCCAGTCGCGCGGTAGTAAGGTAACTCGATAAAGCGAAAAAGGCCTAGCGGCAGAATTAGGATCGGATTAGAGACTAGGATAGGAGGTTAGAAAGCTAGGAATATGCTATTTCATTTTGGCGCCGTCTGTGGGAATCGGATGGCTCAAATCTTTCTTAGCAACCACGAGTCCACCGGAGGTAGTCCGATTTTGAACGAAACAACGAAACTTTGAAACTTTGAGGTTGTGTCTTTTGCAGGTGTAGGCGAAGGAGATAAACGTGCAAAGATGGCTCCAAGAACAAGAAAGACGCCCCGACCTGAGGGCGAGATCAACAATGTAGGAGCAACCGGGAACAACAGAGTAGAAGCTGAAGATGTGATCTCCAAGCAAGCGTTGGAGGAGATGATGAAAGGCTTAGTCAGAACCATTGACGAAAGAATAATGGGGGGGAATGAAGTCTTGCAGCAGGAGCTGATGCAGCGAGATGTGGAATACCAGAAGAAGTGGGAAGACATGACTGAGGCGCTCGAATCGCTCAAAAATCGCGGCTCCGAAGCGAGCAACAGCCGGAAGAAAGAGCAGCTAGAGAAAACTCTGATCATCAGCGACGGAACTGAGGAGGATGACTCGATCGACATGACTCTTTACCCCTTCTCTGAGAGAGTCAGGAAGGCGAAGCTTCCTCCCCACTTTGTCGCGCCTGCAGTGGAAAAGTATGATGGAACGGGGGACCCCGCTCTTCACGTTCAGAAATTTATGTTCGCAATGAACACGCAGGGGATAAGTTCGCTCGCCTCATGCAACTTGTTTCCGGGAACATTATCCAAAAGGGCGCTCGGTTGGATCTCAACAAGACCCCCGCAGTCGATCTCAAGTTTTAAGCAATTGACTGAGGAGTTCCAACAGTACTTCGCTGCAAGCAAGAAGATCAAGAAGGAAACAATAGAACTAATGGATCTCAAACAGAGGAAGGGGGAGACAGTAAAAGAGTTCAGTGAAAGGTTTCATAAGCAGGTAGCTGAAATCGATGACATTGATGAGAAGATTCTAATTAAGGCTTTCGGAAACGGGCTGGCACAGCCAAGGCTTGCCGGGAAGATCGCGACAAAAGCCCCAAAAACCCATGGAGAGCTAGCCGAAATGATTCATGAGTTTCTAAAGTCAGAAGTGGCAGAAAATAAGGCCAAAGATTTGGCGAATAGCTTCAAAACGGTCAACGACAAGAAAGGAGGACCAAATGGGAATGGCTCTTCCGGCAATGCTTCAGGAAGTTCCTCCGGGGGAGGTTCAAGATACAAGCCTTACTACAAAGCTCCATCCCAGACACCTCAGTATCAGAACGCCCGGGTTGCCGTTCAGATTGATCCAGGCAGGTATGCGGCGGCGGTTAAAGAGGGATATCTGCCTCCACCAAAGAAGCCTTATCCAGGGGAGATCCCGGTAGCCTTCTGTGAGTATCATGGCTGTAAAAGTCATAGGACCGCAAATTGCGCCACTCTGGCCAAAGAATTGAGGATCATCGAAGAAGAAAAGAAAAGGGAAAGCAGGTGGTAGGCCACAGAAACAATATGGCAGGCAAAATCAGTCCACCTCTCGAAATCACCAGCAAGAAGAGATCCACCCTGAGCTGAATCACGGCAAGACAGTCGGTATGATCTCAGGTCTCTTTTCAGAGGTAGGACCGTTGACCCCAAACGAAAGGAAAAGACATATTCATGCGGTACATCAAGAACTACCGGAAAGGAAGATTGCCAAGCGAGAAAACCTTCCCCAAATTTTCTTTACAGACGAAGATGAAGAAGGGGTGCTATACCCTCACAATGATCCACTGGTCATTCGGGCACAAGTGAATGACAGGATGATGGAAGGAATCCTGATAGATAGCGGGGCTGGAGCGAATGTCATATCTGTCGAGGCAGTTAAAAAGTTGGAAATCCCAGAAAGTAAGATTAAACCATATTCGGCGGTTCTTGGAGGCTTTGTTGGGGGCGTTTCTACCAAGTCTTCAGGGAGCATAGACTTCACCATAACATTAGGATTGGAAGACGACCGAAGAACCGAAAAGCTCACAGCCTTCATTGTACCAGGACTTTCCGGGTACAATATGTATCTTGGCCGACCAGGGATTAATGCTTTCAAAGCAATATGCAGCACTCACCACCTGAAGATGAAGTATCTAACCAGGGCTGGAAAGGTGGTAACCATAAAAGGGAGTCAAAAGATGGCTCGAGTGTGTGAAGTCCGCATCATGGAGGGAATGCCGGAAGAAGAATGGTCAAAACGGTGGGGTCGGAAAAGGATACAAGGGAAAGCTCCCTTTCCCGCCAGAGCCGGATCAAAGAACAGAAGACTGTGGAACCTCTAAGGAACCACCAAGAGAGGTACACTTAAAAACTGACCCTTCTAAATTTTTTAAAATAGGAAATGCGTTCGGCAGTGGAGAACAAACTCACCTGATGAGATTCCTGGAAAAAAGAAGGACAACTTTCGCCTGGAGTACGGACGAAATGCCAGGAGTAGACCCAAGCGTTATCCAGCATGACCTGCGAGTGGATCCAAAGCACCCAGCCATCCGGCAAAGGAGAAGAATAATAGGAGAGGAAAGAGACCTTGCGGCACGTGCTGAGGTGAAAAAACTGCTTAAAGCCGGATTTATCAGAGAGGTGTCCTATCCCAAGTGGCTGGCCAATGTCGTGATGGTTAAAAAATCAAATGGCAAATGGAGAATGTGTGTGGATTTCACAGATCTGAATAAAGCATGTCCTAAAGACTTTTATCCATTACCATCAATAGATAGATTGGTTGCTTCAACGGCTCAAAGTTCTGTGTTAAGTTTTTTGGATGCGTTTTCAGGATATAATCAAATAAGAATGAATGAGGAGGATTCAGAAAAAACGTCTTTTATTACCTCGGCCGGAACCTTTTGCTACAAGGTGATGCCTTTTGGATTAAAAAATGCGGGTGCAACCTTCCAAAGAATGATAGACAAAGTGTTCAGGCAACAGTTGGCCCGGAATGTAGAAGCGTATGTCGATGATATCGTGGTAAGAAGTAATTCCTGGGCCAGCACATGGAAGATCTGAAAGAAACCTTTGACACCCTGGACAGGTTCCAGATCAAGCTGAATCCGGAAAAATGTGTATTTGGAGTTACAAAGGGGAAGTTCTTAGGCTTCATCGTGGGGCAAAGAGGGATTGAGGTAGATCCCGAAAAAACCCAGGCAATCCTCGATTTATCGCCACCAAAGAACATTAAAGATGTGCAAGCATTGAACGGAAGGCTCACAGCTTTAGCCAGATTCTGTTCAAAACTCCAAGAAAAGTCAATACCGTTTTTTAGTACTCTACGAAAAAACAAGAAATTCCAGTGGAGTCAAGAATGTGTAGACGCCTTTGAAAGGATCAAGGAGATGCTCAAAGAATTGCCCAAGCTGGGTGTTCCGGCACCTGGTCAAGACTTGTATCTCTACCTCTCTGCCACAGATTGGGCGATAGCAGCTGTGTTAATAATGGAGGAGGAGAAAAAAGAGATACCAGTATATTACACCGGAAAAATCCTAACTCCAGCGGAAAGCCGTTACACCAACATCGAAAAAATATTGTTTGCATTAGTCGTTGCATCTCGAAAGCTTCGACCTTATTTTCAGTCGCACCGGGTATTCGTTAGAACAAATTGGCCACTAAAACAGATAGCAAACAACCCAAACGCATCCGGGCGAATGGTCAGTTGGACTGTCGAGCTCACCCAGTACGAAATCCACTTCCTTCCTCGAACAGCCATAAAGGCACAGGCCTTGGCGGACTTTATAACCGAAACAAACTTTGCCCAAAAACAAAGAGACCGACCAACCCGTACGTTATCTTAGTTGACGGAGCTCGATGCAAGACTGGAGCGGGGCCGGAATAGTGGTCCAAACGCCGGATGGAAGAACTCTTAACTTTGCGTTCCGGCTGGAATTTGAGGTAACAAATAATGAAGCAGAATATGAAGCCCTCATACAGGGATTGGAGGTCGCCACTGCCTTAGGGGCAACAGGTTCTTTCTAATAATAAGACAGGGGTTCTCATTTGTGTCTTTAGGAATTTTTTTTTAAATACCTCCTAAAGGGGGGAGAGTGGGGCTTACCTCTTTGTTTGTTATGCAGAATTGGAAATATACTCAGATTCAATGCTAGTGGCGGCAAAACGATAACATTACGAGGTCAAGGAGGAGAAGCTTGGAAAATACTTGGCCAAAGTCCAAGAGACGAAGGCAAACTTTCAGAGATGTGAATTAAGACATCTTCCGAGAGAAAAATAGAGGCCGATGCGTTAGCTAAATTGGCCAGTATGGCCGAAAGAATGCCCAGTAAAGTCTGGATGGAAATAAAGGAAAACTCAAGTCTGGAAGAATCCGAGTATGCACCATTGAATCGGACGCAATAGCCAAGTCTTGGATGGCACCCATTGTTGAGTACATACAAAGCGGAAGCTTGCCACAAGATGAGAAAGAGGCGGCAAAAACAAGGCGAAGGGCTGCATCTTTCTTTTTAGAGCAAGGACAGCTCTACAAAAGATCATTCGCGAGACCAGCACTTAAGTGTGTTACCATGGAAGAGGGAGTAAGGCTCATGGAGGAGCTACATGAGGGGACCTGTGGGAACCACCAAGGAGAAAGGGCAATAGTTCACAAGATCCTAAGGCTGGGATACTATTGGCCAAGGATGAGGGAATCTTCAAAAGAATACATACGAAAGTGCATAAAATGTCAGGAACACGGCCACAAAATACACAGCCCCCCATCCACACTGAAAGCCATATTATCCCCGATCCCGTTTGCCATGTGGGGATTGGATATCGTTGGACCTTTCCCGGAAGCATCTCCCGGAAGTATAAATTCATTTATGTGGCCATTGACTACTTCACCAAATGGGTAGAAGCCATGCCAACAGTATCCATTACCGCAAGAAAGTCACAAGATTTCATCTGGAAGTATGTAGTCTGCAGATTCGGGGTCCCAAAGATAATAATAACAGACAATGGAACTCAGTTCAACTGTAAAAGCTTCCGGGAATTCTGTGAAGAATGGAAGATTGACCTGAGATTCGCATCGGTCGCCCATCCACAGCAAACGGCCAGGTAGAAAATGCGAATGGACAAATTGTCAAGGCTATAAAAAGGAAGTTGGACAGCAAAAAAGGGAAATGGGCGGAGTTGCTACCTCAGGTTCTCTGGTCCTACAGGACAACCGAAAAAGGCCCAACAGGGGAAACCCCATACAGGTTGACCTACGGTCTGGAAGCAATTGTTCCGGCTGAGGTTATAGTCCCGTCGATTAGATGGGAATCCTTTGATGAAGAAAACAACAGTGAAGGGGGGTGAAAGACAGCCTTGACCTGCTTGAAGAAACCAGGACTATGGCCCAAGCCCGGATGGAAAGGGATAAAGCGAAAGTAGAAAGATATTTTAACAGGAGAACAAGGGAAAGGGGTTTCGCTCCGGGTGAACTGGTCCTTCGGGAGGTAAAGCAGCCAAAGAAGCTAGAGCCCCAATGGGAGGGACCATTTATAATACAACGGCGAACAGGGCAAGCTTCATATCGTCTGAAAAATAGTGAAGGATACGAACTGCCTCACTCATGGCATGCCGAATGCCTTAAAAAGTTTTATGTATAAAAACATTTTTTACAAAGAGCAATAAAATGAGGTATTCCTTTGAAGCAAAGTTTTTTAAAGTATCATCCGGCCACGTGCCTACAGGCTATCATGCCTTGAAATGTACCATCCGGCCAGCGTGCCTACAGGCTATCATGCCTTGAAATGTACCATCCGGCCAGCGTGCCTACAGGCTATCATGCCTTGAAATGTACCATCCGGCCAGCGTGCCTACAGGCTATCATGCCTTGAAATGTACCATCCGGCCAGCGTGCCTACAGGCTATCATGCCTTGAAATGTACCATCCGGCCAACGTGCCTACAGGCTATCATGCCTTGAAATGTACCATCCGGCCAACGTGCCTACAGCTATCATGCCTTGAAATGTACCATCCGGCAACGTGCCTACAGGCTATCATGCCTTGAAATGTACCATCCGGCCAACGTGCCTACAGGCTATCATGCCTTGAAATGTACCATCCGGCCAGCGTGCCTACAGGCTATCATGCCTTGAAATGTACCATCCGGCCACGTGCCTACAGCTATCAGCCTTGAAATGTACCATCCGGCAACGTGCCTACAGCTATCACGCCTTGAAATGTACCACCCAGCTAGCGTGCCTATAAAGACTAGGAATTTACTTAAAAGCTTGAGCGAAGGCAAAAGGTCTTCCATATAAATAAGGGGGGGGACCTACAAAGCATTTGGAATCCGGTCGCTCCGGATAAACCCAAATGAAAATGAAAAAGTAATAACTAACTCGTAGGAGAGTTACTTAAAACAATTAAGAGTTACAAAGAGTGTTGAGGACAAAACGCTAACAAAACACAAAAAAAACAATCCAAATTAAATATCCAAATTACAACTATACAAGATCCCTGCGTTAAGAAATTACTATCTAAAAGTATCTATTCTTTAGCAGGCTTCTTTACAGCGGACTCTTTGGACACACTCTCCGCAGAATTAGATTTTCCAACAGCTTGACGAAAGCCCGCAACCTCCTGGCGCATGCCGCTATCGGGAGGAAGGAAAGAAGCTTGACCAGGCCCAAAGACTGTCTCACCAGGGAGACGACCAAACTTCTCAAAATCTTCAAGAAAGTTGCTCTTCCGGGCAACATTGTCAAACTCCAGCT
>CM041783.1:58647799-58706796 GCA_023374045.1 Limonium bicolor | reverse complement strand
CTTACATCAAAAGCGTGGTAAGATATCATGCGGTACGTGAGACCATTATTTTAGACTAAAATTCGAGATTTTTGGCTCACTTATGGCAGCAGTTTCAAAAAGCTATGGGCACTAAGTTGAAATTGAGTACAACGTTCCATCCAGCTACAGACAGCCAGACATAGAGGACCATTCAGACCTTGGAGGATATGCTTCGGGTGTGCATCATGGAATTCCAGGGTTCATGCAGACATGTTGCATCTAGTAGAGTTCTCGTACAATAATAGTTATCATGCCAGCATTAAGATGGCTCCTTATAAAGCATTGTATGGGAGGAAGTGTAGAACCCCGCTATGCTGGAGCGATTCAGCGAGACCGTTGTATTGGAACCTTAGTTGATAGAGGATACTATGGAGCAGGTTCGGGTCATCCAGAGTCGTATGAAGGCAGCCCAGGATAGGCAGAAGTCCTATGCCTATCTAAAGCAAAGGCGGGTAGAGTTTGAGGTGGAAAATAAAGTTTTCCTGAAGGTGTCTCCTGTGAGAGGGGTAACCAGATTCGGGAAAAAGGGGAAGCTAAGTCTTAAGTTCGTGGGTCCCTATGAAGTTTTGGAAAGGATTGGGAAGGTAGCATACCGTTTGGCACTCCCTTTTGAACTGGAGAAAGTTCATCCCAGTTGAAGCGGTATGTTCCTGACCCTTCTCATGTCTTACAGCCAGAGGTGTTGGAACTAGTGCAGAATTTGTCTTACGAGGAGTATCCCATTATAATTCTTGATACTAAGACTAGGGAGACCCAATTGAAGTCCACTCGTATGGTCAAGGTCCTATGGTCTAATCATGGGACAGAAGAGGCAACGTGGGAGGTAGAGGAGGAGAAGAGAAACAAGTACCCACAACTCTTCAATCAGGTAATAATTTAAGTCTGCACCGAATTAGTATAGAACATGTTCAGAGTCGGTAATGATTATATTATTGAAATACCCCAAACCATGATATGTTGTTTAAATGTTAAACTATGGTATTTAAAGGCTAAAAAGTGCCTTAGAAACATCAGTGTACAATTTAAACCATAGTAAAAACACGATAAAACACTAAGACACAGTTTGAGCAAAAACATGCTCTAAGCTTGGAGTGAACATGGTTAGGACCCAAAGAGCCTACCAAGACTTTATAACATTCAATTATGATTTAATAAGGCTAATTAAGTCCTTAGGAAACCTTGTTAGACAATTAAACCAAACAAAACACAAATAAATACCTTAAAGCCAATATGGGCGAAAATGTGCTCTAAGCTTGGGATAAGTTTGTTTAAGACCTAATAAGCTTACCAAGGCCTTCTTTATATGTTAATGAACATATTAAATCAATTACTAAAGAAAACCAAGCTTGAAAACAAGTTAAAACACAAAATGTGCTTTAAGGAGTCTTAAAGCACATTTTTGAAAAATTGTCTTATAAATGAGTTTTGAGTGGCTAAATGTCCATCATTACTCTTTAAATAACATGTGTGCTACTTAGTATCACATAAGGAAGTCTAAATCAATGGGAAATCAAAAATTTCACAATTATGTGCCTTGGTTAGTGAATAGTAACCAAATAGTGCTAGTTTAAGACTTTGGTCAATGAAAGTCAATTATTTGGTCAACAAAGACCATAAATACCCCTAAGTACTAAAGGGGGCCGGTTTTTCAATATGGTGAGTCACCACCATTTAAAAGACAATTAAAGAAAGGAAGGAAAAGTAAGTAAAAAGAAGAAATCTACTTTATAACATAAATATCTTGTAAAAGCAAACATTTCATTTCATTTCTTCCTTTCCCACTCACTTCCACCGTCTCCAACCTTCTTCCTCCTCTCTCCATCGGTTTGCTACAGCAAACAATACCTTCTCCATCTCCGAATGCTTGTAACTTCTAGCTCCATGATCCAAATTAAATTTCAAGACTACCATTCTTCTAGTTAGGCCAAGCTCTACAACTTTGTCTTTTCAAATCTTCAAGAGCTCCATTTTGGTGCCATGGAGATTCACCATTGAAGGAGCTTGAGCTCATCTTTTCATGCCTTGTCATTCTCCTTGGTTTTAAGGTAAGGAAAACCAAAGAAAAACTTCATTTCCCCTTGTTTTAATATGTGACCGAGAATCACCCTTTGATGGTGTGTTATTTTGATCTTTCATAGCCTCATTTCAAACTTCAATGGACAAGGAGGAGTCCTCTCTTGTTACTTACTCAATTTCTCTTTCAATTCTAAGGTAAACTTCTATTTTAATGTTTAAAACACTTATGTAAATTTAGGGTTTGTATGTGAGTTTAAGTATGAGTCTTAAATCTCATTACCCTTATGTGTGTGTTGGTTAGAAAGTTGACAAGTGATCAAACTCCTTGCTGATTTTCGGTTCAAGGAAACAAGAAAGAAGTCTGAGAGGAAAAGAGGAAAATAAACTATCTCAATGTAGTTTGAATGCCTTAGGAAAAAATGAGCTTGATTTGCTTAATAAAATACCTACGGAGCCAATGGAAAATGAGCTAGTGAATTATTCTTGAGGAGATTATTAAAGGGGCATATGAGATGTTGTGTGTATTTGCAGGTCAAAGGCAATATATATGTGGGAAATTCAGTGTTTAAGGTTTATGCAATTTAAGGGCCTAAGAGCCATGTTATTTAAGGGCCTAAGTGCCAAGCAAGTTAAATTATGCACTATATTGTGATGTAGTGTAATTGGGTGAAGCTTTGTGTATGAGAATGTTCTTGATGGATTTAAGTGTCCTTGGATGTTTAATGGTGAAAACTATGTGTTTTGGTGTAAGAATATACAAGAGAAGCTATGGCAAAATTTTGGTTAATAAACAAAGGAGTTTATGTGTAATAATGATATTTTTATGACCTAGAAGGTACTAGGATTTGTTAAGTGTCAAGATGGTGAAAGAAAGTGAATCATGGTGTTCTTAGGTGTTAAGATGCCATGGGCATTGTCTTGGAGGATTTAGAACTCAAATGGGTGTTTTGAACACACCAAGGAATTGTTATGTGAAGTGTTAAGTCTTGTTCAAGATTTGATGAGCAAAGGAAAAATAATGCCTTGTGAAGGCTAAGTGTAAATTTGTGAAAGAAATGAAGGAGTTTGTGTAAGGATGGTGTAACTGAAAAATAATGCTTATGGAGTAGCGGTGGTGTTAGTGAGGTAACATTTTGGTTAGTGGAGTAATAGGCATGAAACTACCACCTAGAAAACCTAAGGAAAAACATTACAAGTGTTAAGAGATGTTGTAAGGAAAATTGAATAACAAGTTTGGACAATGTTTTAAGGAGGTTCAAGATGATATTTTGGCATTAGAATATACCTAAGATCATTTGGGAAGTTTATACATAAAATGGATGTGGAGAACCATTGCAACAAGACTTAGAAAATGTTAAAATGCAAACCTGTAGCAGTGGTCCGGGACTTAGGTCTTGCACTAAGACCCGGACCACCCCCTGATTTACCCCCGAGAGAATTTGCCTAGATTGATCCGGGACCTAGGACCTGTATGAAGTCCCGGACCACCCCATAAAAACAACCCGTGAGTTTTACAATGACAAGGTCCGGGACCTTAGATGGGGACCAAGACCCGGACCACTCTAAAAATGTGATTTAAGGTTGGAAAATGATATCAAATGATGGGGATTGATAAGTAATGATGTTATAAGGTTGTTAAGGACAATTTATGTGAGTTATAAAGATAATTAGGTGGTAAAAAGTTGTAATAAAATGTGAAAGTAAAACAAGTTAAAAATGTCAAGCTATTTGACTAATTAGCAGGGGTAAGTTATGAGCATTGGACTTTAAACAATCATGTTACCCCAATGTTAATGAAAGTAATTGTGATGTTACCAGTTGTACGAGATTTGTTCGAGAAACCTAGGAGGACACAATATAGTGGACCGTGGTGACAGGTATGGTTTTCTTGCAACCTGTGTCCTACCGGATTACACCGGCATGTATGCCAATGTGTTTTTCTGAATGTTTGCCACGTTATAAGATAAAAGTATGTAATGAGTTTACAGTAATTCATATATGTGGTGTGTCTAGTTCCGATACCGTTAAACCTCGAAGGTGTTAAACTTTAGCTAACTGGGTCTAGGAACACATAAGAGATCGGTATTCAGATTCAACGACCCGAACCATGGGGGCGTTCTAACCACGGCTATGCGCGAGTTAGTTGTGTGATGTTGTGTGTGATGATTGTTGTAAATGTATGACCCTCCTTTGTGTGATTAACTCAGTTGTAATACTATATTGGGTGCTGATGTGATAGGTTCCACAGCGGAGTCTTTATCTGTGAATATTTATATATTATGGGGGGTGAGGAATCCGGTAGTTCCGGTCGCGCGTTGTTTAGGAGTTGATGTATACAGTTTCTTCAGCTTCCTCTCTGTTGGTTGTTTTCCTTTGTTGGTCTTCAATCACCCCTGAGCTTAACCAAGGCTTTTGACTCACGTCTGTTGGGGATTATGTACGGTGTGTTCGGATCACTATATCCGATCCATCTTTATGTTAAGTTACTCGTCCGACTAACAGGACGGTAATGAGTGATGTAAAAAGCTTATCATGAGGGTATATTCATTCTCTGGTCTTCCAAGTTAACTAACTATGTTTAGATCGGTTCGTAAAGAGAACCGTTACCGTTATGTTATGTGTTATTGTTGCGCTGCAATTCTTATTGCGATGCGGCGTTATATGTACGTGAAAAATGTGGAATGAGTTGTTATGTGAAATATGTGGATCATGGATATGAATCCCAGTTTATAGAAGAGACGTTTATGGATAACCCGACTAGTGGGTAAGTGTCGTCTATTGAGGAAATAGCTCCATTAGAGGAGAAACACTCTAGGGTCAAAGAACGCAAAGAGTGATTTATTAAGCGTAGATGTGTTGTCTGTATTTGTTGAGACCATTGTTGTGGATTGTAATGTGTTGTGTGTTTATGGTGTACATGCATGATTTAAATGTAATCAACCGCATGCTAAGATGACAAATAGTTGTGCGTGGCCCGGTAGCATGCGGGCTGCGGGATTACCATACCAGCAAAGGTGCCACCCTTTCTTCTCTTTCCTATTTCAGGTACAAGGAGCTGGAAGCCGTTCGAGAGTAGGACGGGGTAGTCGTTTGTACATGGGTAGCCATTTAAATTGTTTATGTATCGTAGCTGTAGTAAGACCGAAATTGTTATCGGCATTAGTTGTAAATACTCGGTACAGTTGGAATGTTTATGTATGTTGGTTGTTGTTAATGGAAATGGATAGTAATGTGTAGATGCTCGGGAATCTAGTCCATCAGACCGATACAATGTATATGTATTAGCCTTGTTAGCCACGTGGGTGGCTAACGGCGTGTAACACCATTAAGTTAAGTAATGTGATGAGTCAAGTTTTCCGCTGCAATTCGTTGTTAAGTGTATGGTTGTAGTTGTGGTGTTACAAAAAGTGGTATCAGAGCGAAGTATCGCTCTAATGACTGAATTACCGAGCTTAGGAAGTACCGAGTTAGGATTTAAGCACTTTGGGTTAAGGTTTGAGTGATAGCGTGAGAGGTACGCTAGTTAGGAATTACGAGTGTGTACTGGAAACCTACAATATCCATCCCGCCCTCCACAATCCCTGTTTTATAACTCGAGGAAGAACTCCAGAGAGATGAAAGTCCTCTCTTACTCAGGAATACCCGATCTGGCTGTTGTTAAGTATCTCTATAAGTACGGAGAACCTGTCATACAGTAGATTCCGAAAACTAGGAATCCCGGAGACGGTTTCTGTCTGAACAATGTTAACCGCATTTTATAGCAAAGAATGAAGAATCTTGTGTATAGAAGAATGGAATTTCCGGCAGCCTGGGTCGACATGCCGAGCAGTCGAGAATAACTAGCTTGCAACGCACCAACCGTGCAACAGGCAAGAAGTGAAGTAATGGAGCCCGGGACGAGAGTCTACGGAACCACAGTTGTTAAATAATACACCACGGTATATCAACCGACTAAGAACTACAATGGTAGTACCCAAACATAGGACAAGTCCTCAGTAACCACGACAAATGCGTGGAATGGCTACGAGAATATATCTAAGAAAGGTGAAAAGGGGACTATACCAAGAATGGGGAACACCCTAGTTCATGAGTACCATGTGATGACCAATGAGAGGTGCTGAGAGATTGATTATCAAAGCAGTATCAAGTAAGAGCCAATAAGGCCATGAATACGGTGCAGGTAGAAAACAATTCGGCGCACAGCAGTGTGAGTGTTGAACGACGCAGAACAGCCAATAATTAACATGGCGCACTTGCCACGGCAATCTGCTAGCTATATAGGGTTGTTCGGAGAAAATTTTCAACTACAAAAGTACTTTAGTAAAGTACCATGAAGTTAAGTGGGATCATCATAACCGTGGAAGGGCTTAACAGCCTAACCAATGTGTGTGGGAATAAACCAGTCAGCAAGAAGCTAGACTCGGTTAAGGTAAGAAGACATTGTGAAACCACGAGAATTTTTCTTTCAAACTCAGATTTATTTCAAACTCTTTTTTTTCAAAAACCAACATTTTCTTTCAAACCTATACTTATTTCTAACCTTCTTTTAAACCAAACCAGAGGACCTACGCCGGCCTCAGTGCCACATAGTAGGTAAGTTGCACTCTGTTCACTTTTGAATAACCGGACGGAAACCGGTAAACCCAAGGGTAGCAACCCGAGGGAATGGATGGAGTTCATAATGATACAACGGTGGATAAACCTTCCCTTGATTAAGTTCGGGAAGCACGGAATGCATATTGTCACAGAACAATATAAGGGAGTTGACAATAGAATATTTCACCTAGGCGTGTGACGGACACTACGAGTGTACCAACTGTAATGTGGGACGACCGCACTCCGATAGGAGCATGTGGGCCTGACAGACCTACCTATGGGTTAGTCGGGTAAGTAGCAATGTATCAGTATGGTACCCCACATATGTATACGAGTAGAGTCCGGAACACGGGAAGTAGTCGACACCGTACTACGGTCAGCAGTGAAAGTCAAGCAATAGCATTGGATTACCAAGAATGGTGGAAGTAAAAGAACTCAGTTAATTTAACGAGACTAAAGGAGTTAGTGAATTTATTTCAAGGAAATGTTTAAGAGTCAGGAAACACGTAGTGCACTGACTGTTAGGTAAAGACATAGCATATGTCTCAAGTGTCACAAGGGATAAGACATGATAGTTGGAACGAATACCCAGCCTGTACATGGTAAGGCAGATGCCTAATGTGGACACATTAATGTGCAACAAACGGGATGAAACTCTAGGAATGATCACCTAGACTACCGGGGAATATCAACCCAGCTAAGAGGATACTAAATGTACCCATAACTGCAAGCCAAATGTAATGGCATAACTTAGCTACACCCATGAGCAATCCTTGAGGGGTGTTTGGATCAACAATTGTCAAATAAAATAACGTGACAGAAACGCAAGGGTGAAGCTAACACCCAGTTTAAATATAAGTCGTCAGGAGACAGACTGACAATCCTAAGGGGCATCCCACGAAAGGAAACGTGATGCAACGACCTTGTCATGGAGCCCAATACAACCTCCAAATCATGTAATGTTGTACAGAGAAGTAAATGTGTGTGAACAGCCTACAATGAGCGAAGCTCGAGGCATTAAGGCTTATAAGCCACAAAAAAATGTGTTGGGTAAATCTAATTGATTATGGAAGTTTATGGTGTACAAGTGAATAGAGCGGAGAACGAACCACTGCTTTAAGAGTGGGGATACCTCTCGGTATTGTGAAACCGCAGGAGCGGTAGTTATGTGAACCAAGTTCAAGAGATATACGATAAGGATTGACCATGTTGATATTACCCCAGTGTAATTTGAATAAGAAGAATACGAAAAGAAGTGTTTGTACCAGTTGTGGAGATCGGAAGAGTAACAAGTGTAATAGTAACCACTATAAGTGTGTGATGCTAAATGTAGAGTGAACAACGCCCAAGGAGCATCCAGTTGTCATCCAAAGGAATGAAAAACAATAATATAAGTAATGAAAGTACATGTGCGGAAACTAATATGACAGTGGACGCCATGTAAATCAGTGTTATACAATGAGTAAGAGCACGGTGCGCAGTAAGCGACTGTTGTATAAGTATTGTTAAATGATAAAATGGCGAATGAGCCGAGTTATGAGTTAAGCCCAGTGGAGATACAACAGTAAGTGATAGCAAACGAACCGAGCAGTAAGCCGGTAGCCAGTATTATGAGATAAGAATCTCAGTGGAACACAGTGTAAATTCCTATTACAATCGCATAAGAGATTTACTGCCAAGAGTTTACGCCTCTGCACTCAGTATGATTGAGTGTTTTGGTATTGCACTTGCGCAGTAATGATCGAGTGGGATAGCTAGGACTTGGGAAATGTTAATGGTGGTGGAAGTAGAAAGAGACTTATAACACTATAATGACCGATGCATAGGAAATGCAAGGTCGTACCAATGAAAGAGTACTTGTACAGAACCAAATGTGGAGGCATGATTTACAACAAGTGACTACAGTAGCACTAAATACAAAATCGGTATGGAATACCTCGAGTGTGGGAAATAACCGAGAGAGCACTAACATTATGTAGTAGCTCAACCTCAACTGACATTAAGTCGAAGGAATCAAGTCAATTATTTGAATTACATAGTAGTGTACACAGTAATTATCATGAAAGTGGATAGAAGTTTTGAAACTCACCGAATTCGCTCACGGTAAGATACCACGCGTCGGTTAAGAAACTGTTATTACCAAGATAAATGATAATGGAGATGTACAATACCGAGAATAACGAGTGGGGCAACTAAGCTCTACAGTTATCAGAGTTGCGCAGCAGAAACTGGTGAGCCAGTGATTCAAGTGTTGAATGTGCATAGTGAACACGAGTGAATGACTAATTATTAACGCCTAAAAGCCTCACAGGCCAGAACCGAAACCAGTTAAGAGTTAAAGCAAACTTCAATGAGAATTCTTGGTTTAGGGACTAAGCCGCCAATATGGTTAAGATCCTCTAACCAGAACACATTGTATAACAGACCGCGTGAAAGTTAAAACACTTCACGACGGTAGAACTTTTAAACCAATGTTCAGTGGTTGATTACGTGGGCGTAATCCCTTTTAAGGGGGGTAGAGCGCAAAACCGCTTAGTGTGTTTTACCGTACAAGTGTACGTGAACTATGTGTGTGATAGCACAAAATAATTTGTTTGGATGATTGGTGCATGCATTACATAAACATACGCATTCATTCATGGTTTAATTGTGGTAATTTTGCACAGAAGATGCGAAATACCATTGTGATAAGTGTGACTACTTTGTTAACAGTTGTGTGTGAGAGTACAAGTATAAGGGAGTAAAGAAACTCCTGGGGAACAAAAACCCCGACAGTGTATAAATGTAAAACCGTGTGTTATATTTTGATAAAATATATGTATATATACAGTATTGTGAGTTATGAAGGGGTATGAAACCAACATAGAACCTAGTGAGAATAAGATTCCCTAGGTAACAAGATTAAAGTGAATGGAGATAACTGATAGACGGAGTTCTATCCTTTGGAGATGTAATGATTATGACTAGAAAGACTAAAAGATAGAAAATGGGAAATGTGTGTATTATTTGATGCTTGAAAATGAAGTGGGAGGTGGAACTTGATTTGCATGTGATCAAGGGAAGCCAAACACAAATTGGGGTGGAATGATAGTTCAACACTGATGCTGATCACATCAGGGTTGGATGATTCTTGAAGCTCCCTATAAGTGGTCACAAATAACCACACTAAGAAAAGAAGCAAAGAGCATAAGTTGGACTTGGAGTTGTATGCGTTTTCAAAAGGATTTTGAACCGGTACTTCCAAAACGTTCGATAGATACTTTACATAATGAAAGTTCTCCTACTTAACCTTACAAAGAATATTTTTGTAGTACTTGCTCACGAGCCGAGGACGTATGAGCCTTTGTCTTCGGACCGGTGACATGGGAAGTATATATGTTAAAGATTAAGTGATTGTTTTGATCCCCCAGGGAATCTGCGGGATCACAGTGTGTATAAAGGATTTTTTTTTGGTTGTTATACATGCTAAGACATGTTGTGTGGTATGTGTAATAAATATTATTTTGACCTTGAGTCCTAATGTGGTTGAGTTCCAAAAGTTGTTATGTTACCTAGACCTATGTGTCTAAATGTTGTTATGTTACCTAGACCTATGTGTCTAAATTTTGTTATGATTACCTAGGCCTATGTGTCTAAATTTTGTTATGTTACCCAGACCTGAGAGCCTAAGGGTTGTTATGTAAGTACAATGTTGTTAAGATACCCGGACCGTTAAGTCCGAGGTTATCAAGTAAGTATGTTATGTTATGTATGGATGTGTATATGTTACCCGGACCATTAAATCCGAGGGTGTGATGTAAAGTATGTTTGGTTATGGAAGTTTTATTTGCAAGTGATTTCTGTGTTCTAATCCAAATGATGTGTGGGAAGTGTGAACTTCGAGGACGAAGTTCTTTTAAGGGGGGTAGATTGAAATACCCCAAACCTTGATATGTTGTTTAAATGTTAAACTCTGGTATTTAAAGGCTAAAAAGTGCCTTAGAAACATCAGTGTACAATTTAAACCATAGTAAAAACACGATAAAACACTAAGACACAGTTTGAGCAAAAACATACTCTAAGCTTGGAGTGAACTTGGTTAGGACCCAAAGAGCCTACCAAGACTTTATAACATTCAATTATGATTTAATAAGGCTAATTAAGTCCTTAGGAAACCTTGGTAGACAATTAAACCAAACAAAACACAAATAAATACCTTAAAGCCAATATGGGCGAAAATGTGCTCTAAGCTTGGGATAAGTTTGTTTAAGACCTAATAAGCTTACCAAGACCTTATTTATATGTTAATGAACATATTAAATCAATTACTAAATAAAACCAAGCTTGAAAACAAGTTAAAACACAAAATGTGCTTTAAGGAGTCTTAAAGCACATTTTTGAAAAATTGTCTTGTAAATGAGTTTTTAGTGGCTAAATGTCCATCATTACTCTTTAAATAACATGTGTGCTACTTAGTATCACATAAGGAAGTCTAAATCAATGGAAAATCAAAAATTTCACAATTATGTGCCTTCGTTAGTGAATAGTAACCAAATAGTGCTAGTTTAAGACTTTGGTCAATGAAAGTCAATTATTTGGTCAAAAAAGACCATAAATACCCCTAAGTACTAAAGGGGGGCCAGTTTTTCAATATGGTGAGTCACCACCATTTAAAAGACAATTAAAGAAAGGAAGGAAAAGTAAGTAAAAAGAAGAAATCTACTTTATAACATAAATATCTTGTAAAAGCAAACATCTCATTTCATTTCTTCCTTTCCCACTCACTTCCACCGTCTCCAACCTTCTTCCTCCTCTCTCCATCGGTTTGCTACAGCAAACAATACCTTCTCCATCTTTGAATTCTTGTAACTTCTAGCTCCATGATCCAAATTAAATTTCAAGACTACCATTCTTCTAGTTAGGCCAAGCTCTACAACTTTGTCTTTTCAAATCTTCAAGAGCTCCATTTCGGTGCCATGGAGATTCACCATTGAAGAAGCTTGAGCTCATCTTTTCATGCCTTGTCATTCTCCTTGGTTTTAAGGTAAGGAAAACCAAAGAAAAACTTCATTTCCCCTTGTTTTAATATATGACCGAGAATCACCCTTTGATGGTGTGTTCTTTTGATCTTTCATAGCCTCATTTCAAACTTCAATGGACAAGGAGGAGTCCTCTCTTGTTACTTACTCAAGTTCTCTTTCAATTCTAAGGTAAACTTCTATTTTAATGTTTAAAACACTTATGTAAATTTAGGGTCTGTATGTGAGTTTAAGTATGAGTCTTAAATCTCATTACCCTTATGTGTGTGTTGGTTAGAAAGTTGACAAGTGATCAAACTCCTTGCTGATTTTCAGTTCAAGGAAACGAGAAAGAAGTTTGAGAGGAAAAGAGGTAAATAAACTATCTCAACGTAGTTTGAATGCCTTAGGAAAAAAATGAGCTTGATTTGCTTAATAAAATACCTAAGGAGCCAATGGAAAATGAGCTAGTGAATTATTCTTGAGGAGATTATTAAAGGGGCATATGAGATGTTTTGTGTATTTGCAGGTCAAAGGCAATATATATGTGGGAAATTCAGTGTTTAAGGTTTATGCACTTTAAGGGCCTAAGAGCCATGTTATTTAAGGGCCTAAGTGCCAAGCAAGTTAAATTATGCACTATATTGTGATGTAGTGTAATTGGGTGAAGCTTTATGTATGAGAATGTTCTTGATGGATTTAAGTGTCCTTGGATGTTTAATGGTGAAAACTATGTGTTTTGGTGTAAGAATATACAACAGAAGCTATGGCAAAAATTTGGTTAATAAACAAAGGAGTTTATGTGTAATAATGAGATTTTTATGACCTAGAAGGTACTAGGATTTGTTAAGTGTCAAGATGGTGAAAGAAAGTGAATCATGGTGTTCTTAGGTGTTAAGATGCCATGGGCATTGTCTTGGAGGATTTAGAACTCAAATGGGTGTTTTGAACACACCAAGGAATTGTTATGTGAAGTGTTAAGTCTTGTTCAAGATTTGGTGAGCAAAGGAAAAATAATGCCTTGTGAAGGCTAAGTGTAAATTTGTGAAAGAAATGAAGGAGTTTGTGTAAGGAAGGTGTAACTGAAAAATAATGCTTATGGTGTAGCGGTGGTGTTAGTGAGGTAACATTTTGGTTAGTGGAGTAATAGGCATGAAACTACTGATGAGTGTCCAAATGAGCATGTTTTAGGGGTGTATTTCATATGTTTAATCAACACTTTTCATGCTCATTTCTCCACTCTAGCTTGTTTTCCTCTAGTTTTGTGTTTCATTGGTGTTTTACACATTTATTGTTTAAACAGGAGGAGTAACATAGCTAGGAGTAAAGTAGACGAAGAGAGGAACGTGTGGGCGCAAACGGATCCAAAATCGGAGTTAAAACGAAGAAGATACAGCGTTTTGAAGTTAGCCTGACTCCGACCGACCTTAGGACCGACCTTGCAAGGTCGGTCGGGTCCAAATTTTGCCCAGATTTGCGTTTTTGCAAGCTACTGGAATCGACCGACCTTAGGACCGACCTTGCAAGGTCGGTCGAACTTAAAAACGCGCCCGAAAATTGCTACTGACTCCGACCGACCTAGGACCGACCTTGCAAGGTCGGTCGGGTCGAAAATTAGCCCAGATCTGCGTTTTAAAACGGGGAATTTTGGGGAAAACTTCCCCATTCTTCATTCAGTCGAGTTCTGCCCCAAAAACAGAGAGGAAGGGCGATTCTAAAGGAGAAAAGAAGAGGAGAAGAAGAAGAAAAGAAGAGAAGGGAGGAGAAGAGAAGAGAAGCTCACCTCCTTCCAAGCTCCATTAATGGCTACTTCTATCCCTTGCTTTTTTATTTTCTCTCCTATGGCTGTGTAGAATCATTTGTAGCTAGGGATTGGGGATTTTGTCCCA
Source organism: Limonium bicolor (assembly GCA_023374045.1). Taxonomy (NCBI): domain Eukaryota; kingdom Viridiplantae; phylum Streptophyta; class Magnoliopsida; order Caryophyllales; family Plumbaginaceae; genus Limonium; species Limonium bicolor. Next base: position 58,693,277 of record CM041783.1, on the reverse strand, counting down.
AAATCCCTAAACTCCATTGTTGAATCTTGAACTTGTGTTTGTGCTTTATTTTAGTCTTTGAGCTTAATGAAGATGATTATTGAGTGTTTATGACTTCTACACGTGTTGCTCATGATTTGGGGATTTGTTAAGGGTTTTGCTCAATTTCTCTTCTATGTGTTAAATTGGTTGGTTTGGCCTACCGATTAGTTTAGTATTATTGTGGGATTCTATCAAAATGGTATTCAGAGATAGAAACCTAAACTGTTAGAGACTAAAACGGTGTACTCTGATTTCGATGATTTTGAGATTAGACTACATTGCAACTTTAGTGGAACTTGAGCTTAGTGCTATCGATTGACCCGGGGCTTAGCTGAATGAGAAGTCTCGATTAAATTGGTTAGGATTAGTAGGCCTAGATTAGGTTGCTAATTAATTAAGCGTTCCCGTGGTTTAGCTATGAGTTCGAGGTTCGACAATCGGTAGTAAGGGGAGGACGGGTGCAAATATCCATCCCGGGCTACACCTATCCTAGATAGTTAGTTTAGGGTTTATTGCTTTTCTTTATTTCTCCAATTATAACCCAAAAACCAAAACCCATAATTTACATTTATGCACTTTTGTATATATCCTTTGCATATTTACTAAGCTTATAATTAGCTAGACAGTTACGAAGTCCCTGTGGATACGACCTTGTTGTACTACAATGATTGGGTTCACTGCCCATAGTTAGCAAGATAGTTTCACCACTGTTTTGCACAACAAGTTTTTGGCGCCGTTGCCGGGGACTTCGGTCCAATATTGGTTTATTATCTGTTTAGTTTTTGTGCAGATTTTCATTTAAATTTTTGTTTCTTTTTTTTTAGGTACTTAATTCTGATGGATGGTCACTACGATCAAGCAGGAGGTTGGTACGGTTACTCCTATGGTGCAGAGAACTACAATCAATGGGATATGTGTCAGAGGTGCGGAGAATATCATGAGAGCCCCCAATGTCCAACAACAATGGCAGAATTGAGAGCTCTTATGGAAAACTTCGAACCATCTGTCACTCCCCCAGCAGAAGGTTGGCATGGCGACTACACCGAGCAAAACACCGATTATTGGAGTGTATGCCAAAGGTGCGGAGAGTACCATGAGAGCCCCCAATGTCCAACAACAATGGCAGAATTGAGAGCTCTTATGGAGGACCTCAACTCATATGTCTACCAGAGGCTTGTGTGCCAAGAGTGTGGAGGAGACCACGAGAGCGCTCACTGTCCTGAGATCACAGTAGAGGTTGATTCACCCAGTTTGGAGGAGCTCATGTCTGATCTTATCTCTTCTTGCAAGCCTAACTCGACTATGCAAGATACTTTTACATGAAGCAAATACCTTCAACATGAATGTTCAAGCTCAGATCGATCAGATTGTGCAACAACTTGAGAGCGAAACAGTTCATGATGTGGAACAGCCTGCTGAGGACTTGAGCTACTCTCCAACTCCTCCCCTGTACGAATCTGAAAGCCCACACCACTCCACCCCCGGCTTGACTATGAAGACACTTCATCAGAAGAGAGTCTCCACTCTGACTTCAAGGAGCTTTCTCCCTCTGAAGTCAGCTACCAATATTTCCCCGCCTTCTCCGTGCTCCATCAAGATCACGAGGATGCTCACATCCTCAACTTTGAGAAGGAGGAGACACTGTCTCCCTCTGACTCCTCAGAGGAGAGTACCACCACCGACTTCAAGGAGCCATCCCCCTTGAAGTTGATGTCCACCTCGGCTCTTCCTATGAGCCTCACCCCGAGGTCGAGGATGTCTACATCCTTGAATTTGAGGAGGAGGAGCCACCCAACTTTGATCTTCATGAGGATCAAGGCCCCCCCACCGTGCACAATGATGGGTGGAAGCATAAAGTCACCCTCTAAGTGTGGAGGCCACCTTCCCATTTGATCCGGACCAAATAGAAGACAAAGTCCGCCCGGAGTTCTCCCTGCACCGCTAAATGAAGATAAGGATGTCTTATCCTTAATTTGAAGAGGAGGCTCCACCACAGTTTGATCCTCGTACCAAGGATCACCCACCTCAACACTTCCACCTGATGAACGATCGGTGGAGTTTACACTTTCACATCCTAAGTGTTGAGGCCACATTTCCTTTTGATCCGGGTCGTTCTTCATTGCTAGATGATGCCCGCCCAACCCACCCGTTGAAGCCGACTTCAACGTTCATATTCGATCCCGGATGACTTCACGGTGGTATGGTCTAGCCAAAGACCTTAAAGAAGGGCCGCTTACCGGGAGGCAACCGGATTTCATTTTGTCTTGTCTTTTAAATTCTGTTAGTTTAGATTTGCATTGTTTTCAATAATGGGCTATTTTGGCATTCTTTGGACTTGCCCTTTTACGCCCAATTGGTGGCGTTGTGTTGTGAATATTTTGGAAACAGGTAAGCCCCTCTGAAAAAGGGATGGAATTAGGAACACTTACAAAGGAACCTCTGGCGAAATTTTCCAAGAGGACCTTCATCTCCAACGATTGAAGGTAGCACCTCAACGACCCCTCCCACTAGCAATTGTGCGGGCACCCTATCTTCCATCCGCATCTTATCGGGGAGTACTCGTTTCACCCTTTATATTTGCCCACAACGACTCCACTATTTTTATTTCCTGTTTTTGTTTTCGTTCTCCTTTGGTTTTGTTTTTGCTAACCCTTAACTCCAGTTGTAGTTTGGTTGCTTCTAGTGTTTTATGCGGGTGCAACTTCCAGTCCACACCGCAATCAAGCTACGCTACTTGAGGCTGAAGCTCAAGTGTGGGGGAGTTCTACAAACTGATAACAATAGCAATCTCAGGGGAGTACTAGTTCCTTTTAGTTTTCATTCTCTCTTCTCTAATTTTGAATCTGCAAATCTGGGGATAGCTTCTGTGCTATACTGTTTGTTTGTGTCCCGTGTGATTTTCCTTTTGTCTGCTTCCCGCAAAGGTCTTCTGGAACCTTCCCCGGTTTTGATTGGTGAACAATGGGGACATTGTTCAATTTAAGTGTGGGGAGTGACCTTTTCGGTGAATTGTGTGCTTAAATGCTTAATACTTCATGCTTATCTTGCGATTGACCAAAAAAAAAACTTGGACCCTTGTGTTGTGAGTTGTTCTCATTAAGAACAAATACTGTTATGAATTGTGGGATAAATGCTTAAATTTTTCATTTTGATTGCTTTTGAGGAGCATTTTACATGCGGTGTGGCCAAGTGATCTTGTATGGTTGGATTTTTATTGCTTTGGGGTTCCTTCTGTCTTCTTTCTTAGGGATTGCTAAGGGGTGCTTCTTTGTGAAAATCCATCAAGGGACTTGTGAGACGCCATTGTTAACCAACAATGAGAGTTGAGTGTTCTTAAATGCAAAGGCTTGATGCCAAAATTTTATCTTCTCATCTCTTATGCAAAAGTGAAACAAATGCATAAATCTATTTTTCCTTTTGTTTTCTTCTCAATGCCCATTCTTGAGAGAAGTTGGACATGGTAAAAGCTCTCCAAGTCACCTAATCTTTAGAACTTTGAAGCACTTCGGATCATACCCCGAAACTCTAGATTTTGTTTTGCCCTAAGCACACCCATGCCACCACTAAGAGATGGTTCACACTCCTCAAAGGTTTTAATCACTTTTTGCTTCTTCTTTTATCCTACAATTCATGTTAGTGTTTGTTAGTCTTGAGCATTCCTTACTTGCATGGGTGCTTGGTTTTGCTTGAGGACAAGCAAAAAGGTAAGTGTGGGGGTGTGATGAGTGTCCAAATGAGCATGTTTTAGGGGTGTATTTCATATGTTTAATCAAAACTTTTCATGCTCATTTCTCCACTCTAGCTTGTTTTCCTCTAGTTTTGTGTTTCATTGGTGTTTTACACATTTATTGTTTAAACAGGAGGAGTAACATAGCTAGGAGTAAAGTAGACGAAGAGAGGAACGCGTGGGCGCAAACGGATCCAAAATCGGAGTTAAAACGAAGAAGATACAGCGTTTTGAAGTTAGCCTGACTCCGACCGACCTTAGGACCGACCTTGCAAGGTCGGTCGGGTCCAAATTTTGCCCAGATTTGCGTTTTTGCAAGCTACTGGAATCGACCGACCTTAGGACCGACCTTGCAAGGTCGGTCGAACTTAAAAACGCGCCCGAAAATTGCTACTGACTCCGACCGACCCTAGGACCAACCTTGCAAGGTCGGTCGGGTCGAAAATTAGCCCAGATCTGCGTTTTAAAACGGGGAATTTTGGGGAAAACTTCCCCATTCTTCATTCAGTCGAGTTCCGCCCCAAAAACAGAGAGGAAGGGCGATTCTAAAGGAGAAAAGAAGAGGAGAAGAAAGAGAAGAAGAAAGAAGAGGGAGGAGAAGAGAAGAGAAGCTCACCTCCTTCCAAGCTCCATTAATGGCTACTTCTATCCCTTGCTCTTTTATTTTCTCTCCTATGGCTGTGTAGAATCATTTGTAGCTAGGGATTGGGGATTTTGTCCCAAAATCCCTAAACTCCATTGTTGAATCTTGAACTTGTGTTTGTGCTTTATTTTAGTCTTTGAGCTTAATGAAGATGATTATTGAGTGTTTATGACTTCTAAACTGTTGCTCATGATTTGGGGATTTGTTAAGGGTTTTGCTCAATTTGTCTTCTATGTGTTAAATTGGTTGGTTTGGCCTACCGATTAGTTTAGCATTATTGTGGGATTCTATCAAAATGTATTCAGAGATAGAAACCTAAACTGTTAGAGACTAAAACGGTGTACTCTGATTTCGATGATTTTGAGATTAGACTACATTGCAACTTTAGTGGAACTTGAGCTTAGTGCTATCGATTGACCCGGGGCTTAGCTGAATGAGAAGTCTCGATTAAATTGGTTAGGATTAGTAGGCCTAGATTAGGTTGCTAATTAATTAAGCGTTCCCGTGGTTTAGCTATGAGTTCGAGGTTCGACAATCGGTAGTAAGGGGAGGACGGGTGCAAATATCCATCCCGGGCTACACCTATCCTAGATAGTTAGTTTAGTGTTTATTGCTTTTCTTTATTTCTCCAATTATAACCCAAAAACCCAAAACCCATAATTTACATTTATGCACTTTTGTATATATCCTTTTGCATATTTACTAAGCTTATAATTAGCTAGACAGTTATGAAGTCCCTGTGGATACGACCTTGTTGTACTACAATGATTGGGTTCACTGCCCATAGTTAGCAAGATAGTTTCACCACTGTTTTGCACAACAACTACCACCTAGAAAACCTAAGGAAAAACATTACAAGTGTTAAGAGATGTTGTAAGGAAAATTGAGTAACAAGTTTGGACAATGTTTTAAGGAGGTTCAAGATAATATTTTGGCATTAGAATATACCTAAGATCATTTGGGAAGTTTATACATAAAATGGATGTGGAGAACCATTGCAACAAGACTTAGAAAATGTTAAAATGCAAATCTGTAGCAGTGGTCCGGGACTTAGGTCTTGCACTAAGATCCGGACCACCCCCTGATTTACCCCCGAGAGAATTTGCCTAGATTGGTCCGGGACCTAGGACCTGTATGAAGTTCCGGACCCACCCCATAAAAACAACCCGTGAGTTTTACAATGACAAGGTCTGGGACCTTAGATGGGGACCAAGACCCGGACCACTCTAAAAATGTGATTTAAGGTTGGAAAATGATATCTAATGATGGGGATTGATAAGTAATGATGTTATAAGGTTGTTAAGGACAAGTTATGTGAGTTATAAAGACAATTAGGTGGGTAAAAAGTTGTAATAAAATGTGAAAGTAAAACAAGTTAAAAATGTCAAGCTATTTGACTAATTAGCAGGGGTAAGTTATGAGCATTGGACTTTAAACAATCATGTTACCCCAATGTTAATGAAAGTAATTTTGATGTTACCAGTTGTACGAGATTTGTTCGAAAAACCTAGGAGGACACAATATAGTGGACCGTGGTGACAGGTATGGTTTCTTGCAACCTGTGTCCTACCGGATTACACCGGCTTGTATGCCAATGTGTTTTTCTGAATGTTTGCCACGTTATAAGATAAAAGTATGTAATGAGTTTACAGTAATTCATATATGTGGTGTGTCTAGTTCCGATACCGTTAAACCTCGAAGGTGTTAAACTTTAGCTAACTTGGTCTAGGAACACATAAGAGATCGGTATTCGGATTCAACGACCCGAACCATGGGGGTGTTCTAACCACGGCTATGCGCGAGTTAGTTGTGTGATGTTGTGTGTGATGATTGTTGTAAATGTATGACCCTCCTTTGTGTGATTAACTCAGTTGTAATACTGTATTGGGTGCTGATGTGATAGGTTCCACAGCGGAGTCTTTATCTGTGAATATTTATATATTATGGGGGGTGAGGAATCCAGTAGTTTCGGTCGCGCGTTATTTGGGAGTTGATGTATACAGTTTCTTCAGCTTCCTCTCCGTTGGTATGAATCAAGCAATTCTTATTGCGATGCGGCGTTATATGTACGTGAAAAATGTGGAATGAGTTGTTATGTGAAATATGTGGATCATGGATATGAATCCCAGTTTATAAAAGAGACGTTTATGGATAACCCGACTAGTGGGTAAGTGTCGTCTATTGAGGAAATAGCTCCATTAGAGGAGAAACACTCTAGGGTCAAAGAACGCAAAGAGTGATTTATTAAGCGTAGATGTGTTGTCTGTATTTGTTGAGACCATTGTTGTGGATTGTAATGTGTTGTGTGTTTATGGTGTACATGCATGATTTAAATGTAATCAACCGCATGCTAAGATGACAAATAGTTGTGCGTGGCCCGGTAGCATGCGGGCTGCGGGATTACCATACCAGCAAAGGTGCTGAGCCCCTTGGGGGCCACCCTTTCTTCTCTTTCCTATTTCAGGTACAAGGAGCTGGAAGCCGTTCGAGAGTATGACGGGGTAGTCGTTTGTACATGGGTAGCCTTTTAAATTGTTTATGTATCGTAGGTGTAGTAAGACCGAAATTGTTATCGACATTAGTTGTAAATACTCGGTACAGTTGGAATGTTTATGTATGTTGGTTGTTGTTAATGGAAAGGGATAGTAATGTGTAGATGCTCGGGAATCTAGTCCATCAGACCGATACAATGTATATGTATTAGCCTTGTTAGCCACGTGGGTGGCTAACGGCGTGTAACACCATTGAGTTAAGTAATGTGATGAGTCAAGTTTTCCGCTGCGATTCGTTGTTAAGTGTATGGTTGTAGTTGGGGTGTTACAATTATGGTTAGGTTTTAGGTTCAGGGGCGAAGCTTTCTTTTAAGGGAGATGTGATGAAATACCCATTTCTCGCTAGGATAAGTATAATATATAGTCGACGTGGGTAAGTTAATTATTATATTAGAGCGAATATGGTATGTTTTGATAGTCCGAGATTAGTATTATTAGTGGGCCCAGGGAAGTGAAACGATTATCTTATTTTTATTTTATTTTCCTTCATCTTCCTAAATTGACTATAATCATATATACTTTCTTTATTCTCTCCGATATTATTTAAAACCATTATCTCCATGTTCTACAGACGTTATAACATTTTCCTAATTTTAAGAATTCAATTCTAGTTTTTCCTCTCCTAAATTAATTATATGATGATAAAACCCTTATTTAACCCCTCCTTAGATATTCGCGCTCATCCTTATCTATTTACAAGGGTCGAATTGTTTTCCTTCTCACCTTATTTCAAATTAGAAAACTATTCATTTATTTTCTAACCAGTTATCGTTAGAAATCTAGCTTTTCCTTCCGGTTGATTACAACACTGACTATTTATCATGCCTTTCAAATTATTTACAACACTAATTATTTGAATTCTTTCCCAAATTGTTTAAAAATACTAACTATTTCATTCTCTCTTTCAAAATTGATTACATTTTTATATAATTAATAACATTCCTCTCTTTTCACAATTTATTTCTAATTAAATCCTGATCTTCTCCATCTTCTCTTCATCCTCAACGCGAAGCCACTACGCTCTTTCTCTACAAAACTCCCAAACTCACGTTCTTCTACCTACAATTGTCAAACCTCTTCCTTGGTGCCGATTTAGGATTGTGACGGGTAGAGTCTACTACTTAGATAATATATCAATTTATTTGGTTGTGGTTAGTAGTTTCTGGTTGTTGGTTTTTATGAATTTAGACCCCAAATACGACGACAGGCGCTACCAATGATTTTGTTGATTGTTCTTATGAAGTTTTTTGACTAATCAGGTAAATCTCTATGCTCATGGTTGTCTGATTTCGTGGTGTGTAAATTGCTGGAAAATATTCTGGAACTCCGGTTTTACGATTGCTGGAAAGTGGTTTAAGCCCTGACTGAGATTTGGAAACTAGGATTTTTCCCCACGTATTGAGAATTGTTGGTAGGAATTTATTAATGGTTATTTGATTGAGAATTTTGGAAGCCTTTCACAGGAATAATTTCTTTGTCAAGGGAGCCCATAGTTGCTCCCTATCAATTGTTTATACTTGGTATCTAATCTGTATATATATATTTGCACTGCATACAATGACTGCAATTAAGCTCTATTATCTACTCTATAGACTGATGTTTTATAAGGGGTATGCACACTTAAGGACTTAGGGTGAGAAGGTGTTTGATGGTCCCATAGGTGACTGTTCGTGGTATTATTGTTGGGGGTCCCATAGGTGACCTTCGTGTTTGGATTGTGATTGTTTCCTATTGAAAGCTCCCTACGGTTTAATTAATTACTATTGTCACTAGAAAAAAGGTTCAAATGCTCATGTCTCCCTCGTCTGATTGATAAGCTGGTAAAAGGTGTTTTAAAATGGATTTTACATTAATGAGGTAGGATTTACTCAGTTTTTCTAATTTGTGCGATCATTTCGTGTTTTTTCTATTGTTTACTGATCACATGTATGGGTTACTGATTTGGGGACGGGAACGCGCTACCACATAGACTAGGAAGATTCGAAGTGTTTCTGAGACAATAATATGAATTGTATTGGTTTTAGCTATAACGTTTGAATTGTGATATTTGGATTTCAACATTTAGTGATGTTTTTGGAGTTACTACGTTTAAACATCTTGGTTTTGCTAGAGTTTGTCTTGATTTTAGCCTGAGCACTCAAAGGATTGAGTGTGGCGGTAGCACCTTGGATTCGAAGTAATTCTAGCCATGTTTTATGGTAAAATTTGTTATCTTTGCTTATGAGATAATCATGATACTTTGATCTTAATTCCGTAGTTGTTTATACACTCTTTCTGACTCTGTTTACCTTCTGAAATTCACAATTTAGGACCTGTCCGAACGTCCGTCCGGACATCCATGTTCGGACAGGCCCCGAGATTGTTTTAATTTTGGGAAATTTCATGAGATGCCACTACAACTTTTACGAAAGTACATGAAATACCCCTGTAACAAAAAATGGCTATTTTTTGTTTCTAACAGCTAGTTCTTCATTCATATATTCTTTTGTGTTATAAAAACTCATTGTAGGGTTGTATAATGCCCATATCTCTCCCAAACTCACCCATAGCACATCAAATATGTATCCCCCCACATACATAACCACAATAGAAGGAAAATTTCAAATGATACATTGCAAGTGTAGAGTTCCAACACCTCTCAAAGTTTCATACAACCAGAATCAGTAGGATTCACTTACTATAATTGCTGAAACTGTGGGTTCTTCAAATGGTGGGCACCGGTTATGGAAGATCGGTATGATCCCCGCTTAACTTCTCAACCTGGGACTACATCACAAACAAATCCCACACAACAAATGTCCACTACAAGACCTGCTATCTATGAAGAGGAGGGGACTGCAGAATCGGGATATTCATTGTATGGTGTTGACAACCTTAGGCAACAGATAAAGAAGGAGGTAGAGGAGGAAATGAAAAAGGCCATCAAAAAGTGGTGTATCAAAATTTTTGTAAGACTAGTTATTGTAATATGTATCCGTAAATTGTAAGATTTTCTTCAATTCAAATAATATGTCTTAATATTGTTGTTCAACCCATTCTTTCTTTGATCAGAATACAAACAAGTCCTAAGCATACACAAAGCTGTATCAAAATATAAAAAGCTGTAAAACTGTTTATAGCACCTATTCACCCACCAAAAAGGTTCATCAGAACCACATATGTAGAGTACAACAGCTTTATGAAGTTGTCTACCAAAATACAAAAAGTTGTAATGCTATTTACAGCACCTATTCACCCACTAAAAAGGTTCACTAGAACCACATATGTTCAGTACAATAAATGCATAAAAAGTTTGCATATTCATCAACTACCCAAAACCCTAAAATGTTCACCATAACAGCTAAATTATGAACTTGCTGATGTCGCACCTTTCTTGCGCTTCCCTCCTCTCTTCTTTCTTGGTGCAACAATATCATCAGCAGCACCAGAAGCAGTAGCAGCAGCACCAGAAGCAGTACTAGCAGCAGCTTCGGTTTGCGACGCTTGACTTGGACCAGCCTGTGATGTTGATCCTTGAGTGGATCTCACTTCCCTCTAAGTAGGTCCCCCCTTACAAGTCTTCATATTATGGCCAAAAGTGCCACACTTGCTGCATTTTTTTCTGATTGATCGTTGATAAGCCGCAAACTTATCATATTTTAGGTGTTAGATTTAGTATTATATTTATCTAAATTAGGTTATATATAAGTTATTTGTGCTATATTAGGTATTAAAGTGTTTTATTAGTTCAGTCTTATGTTTTATATGTTTTTCTGTGCAAGGGATGATTTTCTAGCCAAAAGTTCATTGATGTCGGACTCCCTGCCGGATAACTTCTGCACGGCACGAGATTAGATCAGAAAAGAGGCTTTGCCGGACACAATGCCGGGTAGATTCCATCCGGCATAAGTAAAGAGTCGCCACGGTTGACCAAGCGATAGCAGTTATTGACCGTTGGTGATTAGGCTGTTGCCGGGTACAATGCCGGGTATATCCTACCCGGCATATGCACTGTTTCGCGTGGATTTTTGCGGTTTCGACCGTTGAGCAGTTGACACGTTTTCCACATGTGCCGACTACTCCTCATCCGGCACGACGCCCGGCAATAGACACAATTGAGCCCTATAAATAGGCCGAGAGTCTACATCATTGAACACACTTCAACATACCAAAATCCACTCCATTCACTTCTATATTTCCGCCTCACTCCATTGTTGGTGTCCAAAGAAGTCTACGGATCCATCCACGCAAGAGAAGAAGAAGACCTTGTCGGGTTAAGGCTATTAACATCTCCTTCTCCCTCTTTGTATTCTCTTCTTGTAGTTGTGTGGAAGGTGATGTAGAATTCTTTGTCTTCTCTGGTTAGAAATGGTCCTCTTTGTAAACGTACTATGTTCACTCAATAAAAGATATAAGTTCAACTTGGAATTTTGAGTTTATTGCAAATTAGGAATGAAGTTGTTTCTTCTTCCAAGTACTTCAATTCTGACCTTGGTAAGGCAGAAAGGTTGAGGAATTCCAAGTGGTCTTTCTATTTGTCTTTTATAACTTAAAGGATGAAATTTAAGGCTTAGAATTCTCCCCTTTTCGGTTCGTTTTACCTAGATATTGTTAGTTTTCGATACTGATTTGGAGTGCTTATTTCGGCTTCAAACTGGAAGAGTAAATTGACATTTTGGTAAGGCCGGATGGCATGCCGGGTGCAAGATGTCCGGCACATTCAAGATTCTTGTCTTTGCCGGGTGCATTTTGTCCGGCATAATATCCGGCATTACCAAAAGTTGGTTGGTTCAGAATTTATTCTTTTCCCTTGGTGTTCAATTGTGTTTTTATGACGTTGCCATTTCGAATCTTGGGTAGAATTATTATAAATACTATTTTAGATTAGGTTTTAGATAGTTTTTCTTAATTTGTGTTTACACATTTACTTTTCCCCCTTTGTTATAGAATAGGCTTTTGCCCGGATTAGGACTAGTTTTCTATAAGTCCCTTGGGTACGATTCTCTCGGTCGTAATATATTTACACTATACTCCGACCGGGTTTTTATTTGCTACCCGTAGTAGAGTTGTAGGTTTAGTTTATTATTTTATTCTTTTATATATAGTTTTATCCTACAATTTTTCTATTAGCAAATTGGCGCCGTTGCCGGGGACTTGGAATTAGTCCAAGTCCTAAATTCGGTAAAACGCCCTATTCTTTATTCCCTATTCTTTATTCTTTGATTCTTTGATTCTTTGATTCCTTGATTCTTTAATTTATTTTCGCACTTAGTTTCGCAGATTTGAATGTGCCGTGCGAAGTGCCGGGAATCTGTCACCCGGCAAACCCGGAGGAAGTCCGATGCCGGACAGGATTGGCCCGGCATCATGTCCGGCATGTTCAAATTGTTTTCAAAATTTCATACGCTGTTGGGTTTTACAAATTTAAATGCATTATTGTCTACCCCTTCCGTTATTTCTCTATTATATTAGTTCCTATACTATAATTCTTTATTTTGAATTTCGAGTTTGCATGTTCGTGTATTGTGCCGGGTGTTCTTCACCCGGCATTTCGGAGGAAGTCCTATGCCGGACGGGGTTGATCCGGCATGTCACCCGGCATGCGCAAATTCTCTCAATATTATTGTCGTAAATAGGAGGGACAGTTAGGAATGATCTCCTCTTGCATCTATATTGATTATCTTCTGCACTTAATGTCTTTAATTAAGTTAATTTTTCGATTTTTGTTCACGCCGGGCAAGATGCCGGGTTGTATAAACCCGGCAATAGTGGAGGAAGTCCACTGCCGGGTAAGGGTCACCCAGCACTATGTCCGGCAGAACCAAACTTTATTTTTCCTTGTATTTTCGTAAGTCTAAATATATCTAAATATTATTTCTTTTATTTTTACGAAATATTATAACGTTTTCTCTTGCTCCTCCTGAAGTTATCCAAGTGAATGCTTCTTCGGTTAACGAGTACTCCTGACAATTTAGCCAACCTTGATCTGGAGATCGAGAGAACCCTACTTCATACTTTAAGGCAACAAAGAATTCTACAAGAAGCAGATCCTACACCAATGGCAGCACCTACTGTCCGTAACATAAACCGGCCTTCTAACCAAGGCCAGAAACCAGCAATCGACCTTCCTCTCCTTCCTCAAAACGAATACGATGAATGGCAAAAACTTAAGCCATATCATCAAATTAGATGCATAAAGGAGTTGGGCCTTTTTGACGGTACAAATCCGGACGATGCTTTGCTCCACGTCACTAAATTTCTACAGCATACAAACAGCCTAACCTCCACAAATAACGTCCTCCAATATGCCAGGCTTTCCCTCTTCCCCCATAGCCTTACAGGGAATGCCAGCAAGTGGTACCACAGTCTAACCCCCAGTACCATCACCACATGGGAGGACATGGCAACCAAGTTTTATGACAAGTTCATGCCTCCAAGTCGCACCCTGGAGATGATCGCCGAGTTATACAACTTCAGACAACCCACCTCGGAGAACATCTGTGAGACTTGGGACAGATTCAAAGGGTTGCTACGCACATGTCCACACCACGGCCTCACCAAGGAACAACTATCTCAGTTGTTTTACAAGGGATTGGTCAACCAATGCAAGACCATGATCCTTTCCTCCCTTGGTGCAGACATATTGAAGAAGCCTGGAGATCAATTCCTTAGTGGAGTTGAATCTCTTTGCGAAGAGATTAGAGATTGGGCCATAGGTGGAACCAGGGGTGGTACCACTGGTTTATTTCAAGTGGAAGAGGGCGACTCCAAATTCGACAAATTGATGCAAAGTCATGAGCAGTTATTGGAGAGTAATGCCCAGACGTCAACGAAGGTTAATGCTATATAGAAAGTGGTGGAGCAAATAGCAATGAACAAACTTCCTCAACAAGCGAACGTGGTTAGTGCACGACCGCACGCTCCGAGCCCTGATATGCCAGACTTTCAGAATGTTGAGGAAGTCAACTATGTGAGTAACCAAGGGTATCGGCAGCCATGGCAACAGGGGAACCAACCCCCTCAGCACTTCCAGAGTCAAGCCGGCTACCAGGGAGGTCCAAGGCAATTCAGACCATCCCACCCTGCATCATCATCAGAGGCTGAAATGGCTGAACTTCGTGACATGATGTCAGCCCTGATGAACAAGACCCAGGATACTCACAACGAGATCTCGACCATTCGCAAGGAGCACAAATCGTTGCAGTTGCAACTACAGCAACTTCTGACGCAACCGCGACAACAAGGTCAGCTCCCATCCCAAACGCAAACCAATCCACGGGAGCATGCGAATTCGGTCACTATCCTTCCTAGGATCTCAGATAATGCCAAATAGCCTAAAAGGCTAAGTGTAGGGTGGTTCCTCCTCACACCTTCACTATCAAACAGGGGAGCCCTTCGTATCATTTAATTTTTTTTCTCTTTTAATTTTATGTTATTGTTTTTAAATTGCTTTCATTATAGTTGTTTCAAGTTTCTTAAAAAAAAAAGAGTTTTACTTATTCGTTTCTTTCGAACACTGGGGACAGTGTTCCTGCCAAGTGTAGGGCAGGCACCCCCCCCCCCCTTAAAAAAATAAGTTTTTTTTTACAATATGCATAAGTTTTGCATTTTATTCAATGTTTTACTAAACTTTTTGCATGTTTTTGATTGAGATAAGATTAGGAATGACTAAAAGCTTGTTCTCTCAAGAGGTAAGCTCTCTAATGACTTGTAGATTCCTGTTTTTAACTTCTTGATTCTTTTTATTAATATGAGTATATGATCTTTCTCCTAATTCTTTCCTTTATGTACTTCTGGGTATTTGTATCTTTTCTTTTCAAATTGTGAAAATCTTTTGGGTGAAAATCTTAAAAAGGGTTTTTGTGAAAAAAAGAAAGAAGAAGAAGGAAAAAAAAGAGAAAGAAAAAGAAATCTTCTTCCAAAGGAAAAGCATTATATTCCTTGAGGTTGCAAAAAAAATACCTCAAAATAAAAGCAAGAAACGAGAGTTTTTCCTTTTATTTTTCTCCTAAATTCCCCGTTCTTCAATGCAGAAAAAAATCATGGTTGATTCAGAAACCCTTGCAAAATAGGGCTAATTCATAAAACCATTGATGAGAGTCTTGGCCACATTCAGAAACTCTTGAAAAATAGAGTTGAATGATGGAAACCGGAAAAAGGAGAGATTACAAATCCCTTATGCAAAATAGCCCAAAAGTTTTTGATCGGTTTTGAAATTCCTTGTTTTATACCCATTAGTATGTTTCGATAGAATAAGGTAGATAAGTGATACTTATGAATTAGAGTCATATAGTTGGAAATATTTATCTACATTTCATTCTAGAGTTTATCTGTTTTGTGCATAAGTAATTAGTCCTTTTTAATCTTGTTTTGCTCGAGGACTAGCAAAAGGTAAGTGTAGGGCCTTGATAAGCCGCAAACTTATATTTAGTATTATATTTATCTAAATTAGGTTATATATAAGTTATTTGTGCTATATTAGGTATTAAAGTGTTTTATTAGTTCAGTCTTATGTTTTTATATGTTTTTCTGTGCAAGGGATGATTTTCTAGCCAAAAGTTCATTGATGCCGGACTCCCTGCCGGATAACTTCTGCACGGCACGAGATTAGATCAGAAAAGAGGCTTTGCCGGACACAATGCCGGGTAGATTCCATCCGGCATAAGTAAAGAGTCGCCACGGTTGACCAAGCGATAGCAGTTATTGACCGTTGGTGATTAGGCTGTTGCCGGGTACAATGCCGGGTATATCCTACCCGGCATGTGCACTGTTTCGCGCGGATTTTTGCGGTTTCGACCGTTGAGCAGTTGACACGTTTTCCACATGTGCCGACTACTCCTCATCCGGCACGACGCCCGGCAACAGACACAATTGAGCCCTATAAATAGGCCGAGAGTCTACATCATTGAACACACTTCAACATACCAAAATCCACTCCATTCACTTCTATATTTCCGCCTCACTCCATTGTTGGTGTCCAAAGAAGTCTACGGATCCATCCACGCAAGAGAAGAATAAGACCTTGTCGGGTTAAGGCTATTAACATCTCTTTCTCCCTCTTTGTATTCTCTTCTTGTAGTTGTGTGGAAGGTGATGTAGAATTCTTTGTCTTCTCTGGTTAGAAATGGTCCTCTTTGTAAACGTACTATGTTCACTCAATAAAAGATATAAGTTCAACTTGGAATTTTGAGTTTATTGCAAATTAGGAATGAAGTTGTTTCTTCTTCCAAGTACTTCAATTCTGACCTTGGTAAGGCAGAAAGGTTGAGGAATTCCAAGTGGTCTTTCTATTTGTCTTTTATAACTTAAAGGATGAAATTTAAGGCTTAGAATTCTCCCCTTTTCGGTTCGTTGATTACCTAGATATTGTTAGTTTTCAATACTGATTTGGAGTGCTTATTTCGGCTTCAAACTGGAAGAGTAAATTGACATTTTGGTAAGGCCGGATGGCATGCCGGGTGCAAGACGTCCGGCACATTCAAGATTCTTGTCTTTGCCGGGTGCATTTTGTCCGGCATAATATCCGGCATTACCAAAAGTTGGTTGGTTCAGAATTTATTCTTTTCCCTTGGTGTTCAATTGTGTTTTTATGACGTTGCCATTTCGAATCTTGGGTAGAATTATTATAAATACTATTTTAGATTAGGTTTTAGATAGTTTTTCTTAATTTGTGTTTACACATTTACTTTTCCCCCTTTGTTATAGAATAGGCTTTTGCCCGGATTAGGACTAGTTTTCTATAAGTCCCTTGGGTACGATTCTCTCGGTCGTAATATATTTACACTATACTCCGACCGGGTTTTTATTTGCTACCCGTAGTAGAGTTGTAGGTTTAGTTTATTATTTTATTCTTTTTATATATAGTTTTATCCTACAATTTTTCTATTAGCAATCGTGGACCTTTTCTTTTCTCGTTCTCCTCCCTACGCCGGTTTTTAGTTGGCCTACCGATGCCCCTCTTCAGCTGTGGTGGCTGAATCTCGACTATCTCCTCTGATTTCCGGTTGCATGAAACTTTGAGAGTTGCTAGAACTCTACATTTGCAATGTATCGTTTGAAATTTTCCTTCTATTGTGGTTATGTATGTGGGGGGATACATGTTTGATGTGCTATGGGTGAGTATGGGAGAGATATGGACATTATACAGCCATACAATGAGTTTTTATAGTATAAAAGGGGATCTAAGGAAGAACTAGCCATTAGAAACAAAAAAATAGCCGTTTTTGTTACAGGGGCATTTCATGTACTTTCGTAAAAGTTGTAGTGGCATTTCATGTCCTTTCGTAAAGTAGTAGTGGTATTTCATGTACTTTCGTAAAAGTTGTAGTGGCATTTCATATACTTTCGTAAATTTTTCAGAAAAGTGACCGTTGAAACCCAAAAGTATCCATTGAACAGTGACATAATTGTTTGGGGCAAAAAGGTCATTTTATAAAAAAAACTGACATTGGACGAAAAGTTAACGTCTGTTAGCCCGGAGGGGCATTTCATGAAAATTTTGGAAAATATAGTGGTACTTCATGAATTAAGTGAAAATATAGTGATATTTCATGAAATTTCCCTTTAATTTTTCAATATTTGTGTGTGTCCGAAAATCTGTCTGAACTTACATGTTCGGACAGCATGCGAGAATGAATCCAACTTGTGAGTTTCGGCTCATGTCCGAACTTACAAGTTCGGACCAACATTCGGACCACGTAAGGGTTTTTTATCGGAACTTATGTCCTAACTTACATTTTCGGACACATGTTCGGACGCCTTTATATCTCAACTCTCGACTTGTGTTCGAACATCAATGTCCAGACACAAGTTCAAACACTTTTACTTTCTGATTTCCCAACTCTCGACTTGTGTCCAAACGTCAATGTCCGGACACAAGTTCGGACACTCGGATTTTTCTCAGACTGGTTTTTCTCGGCTTGAGTCCGAACATCAATGTCCGGACACAAGTTCGGACAAAGCTTGTTTGTTGTTTTAAGACTGGTTTGAAGTCCGTTTTCGAAACCGTTTACAGCGTTAGATCCATGGCGACGCGCTCTTTCATTTAAGGCAAAATCCAAGGTGTTACAGCAGATCCAAGGTGGGTCACGTCACGTGGGGTCATGTGATCCCACGTTTTTTAAGAATTTAGATATTCCTATATATGTAATAATTAGAAATTTTATGTTTGTAACATAATGACCTCGTATATCATAGAGTTGTTAGCGGTGTAGTGGTGCGGGATGGAAACATTGGGGGAGTTGTCCTACAAATCCAACTATGAATAAATATTTTGAATTTTCTTTTCTTCAAACAATAGTGATCACACAATTTCCTTCCTAGTTATTAGCTCATGATTTCTCTTAATCATATAATTTATTATCTTTTAATCTAAAATCTTACTATTTTAGTGTTTTCCAAAAAAAAAAAAAAAATCTTACTATTTTAGAATAAAAAAATAAAAAGGGTGATTTCAAGTGCATTATTATTTGGACAGATCCGGACCTAATAAACAACCTAACAACATGACGTGACTAATCAACTCAGTAATCTCTTTCTCTTGTCGGATTTTTTTAAATATATACGCACATGATTACCTTCCTGTTTGAAGTCCAAATCCTGATGACGTGACGGAATGAAAAGGTGAGAAATTTAAAGGCAGATACGGACGGGAAGCGTGAACTTACTATTTAAATAGAGACATTAGGGCATCCACAATTGTGTGAATTCCACCCATAATATTAAAAGAGAAAAAAGAAAATGATGAGGTGGAGGAGAGAAGATGTGTGAGGGGTTCTTAACTAAGACACCCTCTTTTTAGAGAACCTAGGTAAATAAGAGAGATTGTGAAAGAAGATAATAAAATAATATTTATTAGTGGGTGAAATTCACTTTTACCATTGTGGATACCCTTAGGTATCTCCAGTCTCCAGATTCATCTTCAGTGTACGATCAATCTGGAGACTGGAGGAGATCCTAGCTAGTCGTTTCGTTTTATCACGTCAATATCCATACCGCACCACACTGAAAAAAGCTGATGAGGCCGGCCCAACAACGGATTCATGTACAACTCAGTCCAGCAGAGTCATGTACATTTTTAGCCCGTGCCAAAGAGCTTTCCACAAATAAAATAGATATATACACTTAATTAACCATTGTTCGATTAGTAATTACAATTCAAAAGAGGTAGAATGTAAATGTATATTAGAGAAAAATAATTATCTGACATAGTGTATATATAGTTTGCTTTTTCTGAAGGATCAAATATGGTATAATTCTAGGTTTGATAAAGAGAAGTTTCAGGTTGTAAAGATCTGCATGATGCGTTATTTACAAATGAGTTTGGACTTGTACGTATGAATGTGAACAAGATATATAATTTTTTTTTTGGAAATTACTTGGTAGAACAGTGAGGAGTGAAAATATCTGTAGCCGTCTTGTACTGATCTATCTTTGATAGTGTGTAAAAATATACTACTTTATATTACGCTAGGTTTTAGTGAAATGGACTAATTACAAGAGAATTGGACTTATAACATATAAAGATATTGGGCCCAATGGGTTACTATCCTCCCGTAACCCCAAATTGGTTGTTGTGAGAGACATTTGGGATCGAAGTGTATCAAGACGCTGGCGACCTAGAGATTTTGTGAGAGCGTCTACAATTTGTTCTTAAGTGGGGAGAAACTGAACCCGCAAGCTTCCATTCCAAATCCGCTCTCAAATGAAGAAGAAGTCGATAGTGATGTACTTCGCCTGATTGTGAAAAAGTGGGTTCCAGGAGGTAAGTAGCCCCTAAGTTGTGACAATGTAAGACATGACATTTATGCAAGAAAATCCCTAATTCGGTTAATAGTTTTTGTATCGGCTTCAGATGTTGCGGTGGCCAGAGCTTTGTATTAAGCCTCCGTGAAAGATTTGGACACGGTTCCCTACTTGCGAGAGCTCCAAGAGATGAGTTTATTCCTTAGAAAGATCAAGAACCCGGACATTGACCACTTGTCCAAGTGAGATCTTGCCCATTCGGCATCCTAATAAATTCAATGATCACCCAACAGAGCCGTGGAGAATAAAAGCCCTAAACCAAGGGTGGACTTCAGGTAAAGAAGAACACATTTTGTTGCTATCTAGTGATTTTATTTTGGTTGGTGCATGTATTGGCTTAGTTTGTTGACAGTGAAGCTAATGTATGACCTGGTGAAGACCAGATATTGTAAGCTTCCAATTATGTTGCAATACTGTGTAACATCATTAAATGGTTGTGAATATATGTTGTCAAGTTGTGAAGAGGCAAACATAGTAGCAGTGACAGGCTTGTAGGTAGACATATGTGTGCGAGCAAGCAACTCTTAAATATAGTGTTTCTGAGAGAGTTTTAGGCTTGAAGTATCTCGGCTAGCTTGCACCTCAATGAAAAAATGTAATGCCTCTAGGTCTTTGATAGGAAAATTCTTGGCTAGGGTGGTAGTTAATTTTTGAAGAAGAATAGGTGTGGATCTAGTGATGAGTATATCATTAACATAGATTAGGACATAAACAACATCACTTTCATGTTTAAAAAAAGAGAGAGAGGGATCAGCCTGAGAGAAATTAAAGCCAATATGTATAAGGTAGGAGCTTAGGCAAGAGAACATAGCCCTGGGAGATTGCTTCAAGCCATAGATGGCCTTTTTTCAGCTTACAAAGATGATAAGGGGATCCTTACTTACAAACCCTGTTGGATATTTTATGAAAATATCCTCTTCCAAGTCCTCATGCAAAAAAGCATTGTCCACATCCAATTGCTTCAATGGTCAACTGTTAGAAACAACTATAGCTAGCACCAACCTGATTGTGGAGACTTTTATTATGGATTCCTAGTTTGAGATTTCTTTTCCTTTGTGTTTATAAATAATTATGTTTAGATTCTAGTTTTATTCCTTGTTTAATTTTGATTTCTCTTATGATTCATTATTACTTGAGTTTGTCTGGTATGAACTGCTTACAAGTGAGAACTGCAGCGTTCATTAGACCATAAAATATTACCAGTGAAACTTGAGACGATAATTCCTAAGGATTAGTTGACTAGAAACCAGATGAATCTTGAACACTACTGGTTAATTAATAAATTCGTAACAAGAGTTAGGATTAGGAATTGCTAGTAAAAAATTTATCTGGCAGGAGACCAGTTTTAGATTAATTTAGATCCGAGATTGCAATCTAGAATTAAGAAAACACATAGGAGAAGGAATTGAAGAACTAGGGAGAAGTAGTAACCCAAGATACCTCTATTTAGCTTTTCAAGAAGCCAAGCCCCCGTGGCTTGGTCGGTAGAGGAGTGGTATTTAGAACCAAAGGTTCTGGGTTCAAAACCTACCCACTACTGTAACTATCGAAAAAAATTTAGCTTGTCAAGAAGATCATCATTTACTTGTTTTATTTTTAGTTTATTTATTCTCTACAATTCAAACCCCCTATTTCCTGTTATTTGTTTTCTATATTTTATTAGTTATGTAACACCCCCAAACACTGGCCTAGGAGTTAGGGGTATTACACGCCGCGTATTATTACATAATAACGCAAGGCTCTAATAAGCAACTTAAACAGATAAACAAATAAGGCCCAAACGAAATACTTAATAAAGTATAACCAAAGAGATGTTAGAACATCCCCAAAAGTCATTACAAACCCACCAAACGGATGTCAAAAGCGGAAGCTAACGAAATATGCCCAAAGGCTCAAATTCAATACAAAGGTCTCAAAAGAAGCTAAATACGAAGCAACTAAACTCCAGAAGCTGAGGGTAGACGATCCTCGCTAATCAATCTGCAAAAGCGTTAGAAGTAGGGGAATGAGCATACAACTATGCCCAGTAGATGACCAACTTCATCAACCAGCATGCTCAAAATGTTTACAGAATAGTGACAAATCAGAAGGAGTCAAAGAATCCATAAACATGTCAGAAACCAGAAACAGAAGTCCATTCATTAAGGGACTAAACAGAGCAGAAGCAGACAGAAGCAGAAAACAGAGTGGGACACTAGCGATCACAGCATACAGACAGAACGAGCAACCAGCTCGTGAACAGAACGAGGAAACCTCACTCGTAAACAGAACAGGTGTAAACACCCGTGAACAGAACGGGGAACGTCACCCGTGAACAGAAGGATCCTACATAGCGCGCTACGAGACAGCGTAACCAGCCATCCAAAGGCTCAGACACAGAGATAACTAGGTCCCAAAACAGAAGCTTAAATACAGATAAGCATATGTGCACCAAAGGCACCAGAAAGCACATAGATGGCTTGGAAATCAGATGGGGAATCCAACCCCGCAAACGGAAGTCAAAACGGAGCTCAAACGAGCAAGATATTGTCAAAACAGAGGCATGTCCGAACTTGTGTCCGGACATCAATGTTCGGACACAAGTCGAGACTCAGAAGTCGAAATCAGACAGATGTCCGAACATGTGTCCGAACTACGAAGTTCGGACACAGGTCGAACTTCAAAACAGAAGAAGAGACAGAGGTGTCCGAACATCCACGTTCTGACGGATGTTCGGACGTTCTTCGGAAATCAGAACGTGTAGAGTCCGAACTTGTGTCCGGACATCAATGTTCGGACACAAGTCGAAGCCAAAATCAGAGAAAGCAGAAGGTTGTGTCCGAACTTCAAAGCTCGGACAGAAGTTCGGACACAGCGAAAACTTCAGAGAATAAAAGCGCAGAAGGGCATGTCCGAACTTCAACGGTCGGACAGAAGTTCGGACACGCCGAAATATACAGAGAACAGAGGCGATTTCAACACGAACAGAGGCACAAAAACCAATCTAAAACAACACACACATTTACAAAACAACCTTGGGGGTTTAATCCATTGAAATGGCATTAAACAGACATGAACCACACACAAACACAAGACCAAATCATTGAGTTAATTTGCAGAACCCGAACTCCCCAAGGCTGAACATACGGATCGAATCCGAAAGCCACCTACCTCGAATTAACAGCAGACGAAATCCAAACTGGATAGCAGAGTCCAGACCAACGCAGAATTCCCGAATGCAGAACGACAATACACCCGGACAACACAACTGAAGAACAGACCGAAATCAGAACCAAATTCCCAAATCAGAAACTGCCATTGCCCACGAAATCACAATCCGTACCTGAATCAATAGTAAAGGAAACGCAGAGGGGAGTCCGAACACAGCCACGCAGAAGGATTGACGATCCTGACAATCAGACTGTAGAAACCTAAATCAGAAGAGAGTAGGCTTCCCAATTGCAGAATTTACACAAGAACAACCGACGCCCTTACCTTAACCTGAACCGGAGTGCAACGGCGAGAAGAATCCGCAGCAGAACTCGAATTGCAAGAACACAACAGCAGAGCTTGGGCACTTGATTGAACGTACTTTGGAAGAGAGAG
Organism: Limonium bicolor; assembly: GCA_023374045.1. NCBI lineage: Eukaryota > Viridiplantae > Streptophyta > Magnoliopsida > Caryophyllales > Plumbaginaceae > Limonium > Limonium bicolor. The sequence goes on along the minus strand of CM041783.1, from coordinate 58,669,966 downwards.
AACAGAGAAGAGAGGAGCGTATTGACGGTATTTCAAAACTGACAGAGTGAGGGGAAAGAATGAACGTCGTGGAAACGTGATTAGAAGAGAGGATAATTAGTGAGGAAATAAATAAATTAAGGGTATTATCCTCCTCACCTGATTAACTGATGGAAAAACAAATGACCTCCTCGTCCTCAACTTCTTTAAGAAGGACTTCCTTGTCCTAAGTAAAGTAAGTTAACTTAGAATAACGTGGAACGAAATAAAAGAATATAACGAACTTTGGGTTATAACATCACCTCCCCCTTAAAAAAGAATTTCGTCCTCGAAATTAAAACATACACTACGCTCGAAAGGGCGGGAACTTAGAACGTACTTCACTTTCGACCTCCCAGGTCGCCTCTTCCTCGGACTGACCCGACCACTGCACCTTCACCAAGGGCATGGTCTTACTCCTGAGCTTGCGGACATCCGCGCTAGAATCCTCGAAGGAACTGCCTCAAACGTGAAGTCCTCCCTCAACTGAAGCGGACTGAAGTCGATCACATGAGATGGGTCCGGAATATACTTCCTCAGCATAGAAACGTGGAAAACTGTGCACTGCTGCTAAAGACGGAGGCAAGCCAACGATAGGCAACCGGTCCGATCCTCTCTAGGATCTCAAAAGGACCCACAAAACGAGGGCTAAGCTTGCCTCTCTTCCCAAACCGACAACTCCACGAACCGAGAAACCTTCAGATACACATGGTCGCCCACCTCAAACTCTAGAGGTCGTCTCCTCTGATCGGCGTAGCTCTTCTGACGACTCTGAGCCACAAGCAGACGCTCTCTGATAGACTGAATCTTGCCCACAGCATCCTGAACCAAGTCTGGACCAATCACAGCTCTCTCCTTCAGATCATCCCAACAGATGGGTGATCTGCACCTCCTGCCATACAAGGCCTCAAACGGAGCCATCCCGATACTGGTCTGAAAGCTGTTATTATACGCAAACTCTATCAGTGCAACATGCTGATCCCAACTACCCCCGAAGTCCAACACATGCTCTGAGCATGTCCTCAAGGACCTGATTCGTCCTCTCTGTCTGACCATCTGACTGAGGATGATAAGCTGAACTGAAAGACAACTTCGTCCCCATAGCCTGATGCAAACTCTGCCAGAATCTGGACACAAACCTCGGATCTCTGTCAGACACAATCGAAGCAGGAACCCCATGTAGACGCACAATCTCATCCATGTACAACTGAGCCAAACGGTGCAAACTGAAGGTCTTCCTGACAGGTAGGAAGTGAGCGCTCTTCGTGAGCCGGTCCACAATGACCCAAACTGCATCAAAACCCCTCGGAGTCTTAGGCAGTCCCATACAAAGTCCATACCGACGCTCTCCCACTTCCACTCCGGAACGGGAAGAGGCTGAAGCAAACCAGCTGGTCTCTGATGCTCGGCCTTGACCTGCTGACAGGTCCGACATCTGGATACAAAGTCGGAGATGTCCCTCTTCATGTTGCTCCACCAAATGTCTCACGTAAGTCCCGGTACATCTTCACCCTCCTGGGTGTACCGAGTAAGGAGCTCCATGAGCCTCCTGCATGATCTCACGTCTCAAAGCATCTCAGCAGGCACACAGACACGGTCTCGGAACCTCAGACAGCCATCCTCTGAAACCCTGAACTCAGACTCCTGACCCGCAGCTATCTCATCTCTGATCTTACCCAAACTGACATCAAGCTCCTGACTGGCCTTGATCCTGTCGATCAAGGTAGGCTGAATCTGTAATGCTGCTAACATCCCAGATCCTCTGGTCGGACGACCCAGATACCCATGCGCTGCAACTCCAGAGCAGACCTCTGCACACCAGACAAAGCACAGACGGTCCCAGACGGACCCCTCCTACTGAGCGCATCAGCCACAACGTTCGCTCTACCAGGATGGTAGAGGATCTCCAGATCATAATCGTGCAGTAACTCCAGCCACCCCTCTGCCTCAAGTTCAACTCCTTCTGAGTGAACAGATACTTGAGGCTCTTGGTCCGTATAAACTTTGCACGCTGCTCCATACAGATAGTGCCTCCAAATCTTCAGAGCAAACACCACAGCAGCTAGCTCCAGATCGTGGGTCGGATAGTTTTTCTCATATGGCTTAAGCTGACGAGAGCCATATGCAACCACCTTCCCCTGCTGCATCAGAACACACCCAAGTCCCCTATGGGACGCATCACAGAAAACCTCCAGGCCCTCGGTCCCCTCTGGAAGAGTCAAGATCGGCGCAGTAGTCAACCTCTTCTTCAGCTCCAGAAAACACTGCTCACAGGCATCGCTCCACTCGAACTTCACATCCTTCTGAAGCAGACGAGTCAACGGAATCACCAACTTGGAGAAGCCCTCCACAAACTTGCGGTAGTAGCCCGCCAATCCAAGGAAGCTACGAATATCTCCAACATTAGTAGGCCTGGCCCACTCAGTAATAGCTCGAATCTTCTCCGGATCCACGGAGATACCATCCTTAGAGACACATGTCCCAAGAATACCACCTGATCCAACCAGAACTCACACTTCTTCAGCTTCGCGTACAACTCGTTCTCCCTCAGAGTCTGGAGAACGGTCCTCAAATGCTCCTCGTGCTCCTCAGCACTCTTGGAATACACCAAGATGTCATCAATAAAACTACACGAACTGGTCCAAAAACGGCTTGAACACCCGGTTCATCATGTCCATAAATACAGAAGGCGCATTCGTCAGCCCGAATGGCATCACTAGGAACTCGTAATGTCCATAACGAGTCCTGAAAGCGGACTTAGGCACGTCGTCTGCCTTAATCCTCAACTGATGATATCCCGACCTCAGATCGATCTTCGAAAACACCTTAGCTCCTGCTAACTGGTCGAACAAGTCATCTATGCGCGGGAGAGGATACCTATTCTTAATGGTAACCTTGTTGAGCTCCCTGTAGTCAATGCACAACCGCATGCTACCGTCCTTCTTCTTTACAAATAACACTGGCGCTCCCCAAGGCGACACACTCGGGCGAATGAAGCCCTTATCCAGCAGCTCCTGTAACTGGACCTTCAACTCCTTAAGCTCAGCAGGCGCCATCCGGTATGGAGCCTTCGAAATCGGCTGAGTCTCAGGTGCGAGCTCGATCGAGAACTCCACCTCTCTAACAGGGGGAAGCCCAGGTACGTCATCCTGGAACACATCTGGGAAGTCTCTGACTACTGGAATCTCCTCCAACTTCGCATCCTTGCGAACCTCAGGGATGTAGCACAGATATCCCTGGCATCCTTTCCTCAGAAAGCGGAACGCCTGCATCGCTGATATGACTGGCGGCGAGCACGGGAGTCCATTCCCTGCTACAATCAAACGGGGCTGGCCCGGCTCCTCAAAAGTGACTCTCGAAGCGGCACAATCGATGTGGGCATGGTGCGCAGCAAGCCAATCCATGCCCAGAATCACATCAAAAAGTCATCTCCATCGGGATGAGGTCAGCACACAGAATCCTATTCTTGACTAACACAGGACTAGCTTTACAGACAGAATTCAACAACATAGAAGAGTCCCTAACCAATGGACTATGCACACACAGCTCAACACCCAGAGGCACAACAGGCAAACCGAGCTCACCCACCAACTCAGCAGAAATAAAAGAGTGGGTGGCTCCAGAGTCAAACAAACAGAAAACAGAACGAGAAGACAGCTGGAGAATACCTGTGACAACTCTGTCAGTCGATCGGTCTCTCTCTCCAGCCATCGCGTACACTCTGGCCTGGCCCTGGGGCTTCTTCTGCTCAGCCCGGTCTCGATCTCTGGACCCTGAAGCAGACTCAACGGCTCTACCTCCAGAACTACCCTGCTCCTCTCAGCCTGAGGGCAATCAGCAATCCTATGCCCATGGATCCACACTTGAAACAGGCCCCGACTTCCTGTAGCAGTCCTGACCTCTGAAACTTGCCACAGACCTGGCACTTCGGAGCGGGAGCTGACGAAGACGAACCACCTCTATCTCGCGCGGTCTCCAGAGCGGTCTCCAGCTCGGTCTCCAGTAGACTGCTTCTTCTGAGAAGCAGACTGATCCCTCCTATCGCTCTCATCGGACCTCTGCTTCCTCTTCTGGTCCTTCCCTCCGACTGGCGACCTCTCAAGTCAGCCTCTACCAACAGGGCGACATCAGCAACGTCTTTGTTTTCCTTTGACCAGGGGGTCACAGCAGAATGGATGCTGGCCTCAAGCCACTCTCAAACTCCTGGCCTTCCTATGCTCGTCAGGCTCAGGTGCAAACTTAGACAGGCCGATGAATTTGCGGACGTACTCCTCAACGCTCATGTCCCGACCCTGGCGTAGTCGGTTATACTCCAGAATGCGCTGATCCTTGTAGACGTGGGTAGAACTGTTTGTTGAACTCCCAGTGAACTGCTCCCACGTCCAAGGCTGTGGGAACTTCCCCATAACTGACCTCCACCACTCCTTGGCTTCGGCCTTGAACAGAAAGGTGGCGAAGTCCACCTTCTGCCTCCTCTGAGCCCATCACACGTAGCAAGTCCTCCATCTGACAGCCAATGACTGGCCACCTAGGGGTCTCCTGCCCCATCGAACGACGGCGGCTTCAGCTTCATGAACTCCTGAAGCGCCTTCACGTTCCTCCCACCAGCATCTGCCCCAGCTGGGCCTGCTCCACCAGCTGGTCCTCCTCCAGCTGGTCCACCTCCTGCAGCCATGGTCTACATGAGCTGCGTCATGAACTGCTGAACAGCATCAGCCACATTCCCTGGAGGGTTATTTGCTCTTCTTGGCGGCATTCTGAAAGTCCAACAGCAAGCAGTTAAACTCAGACACTAACACTGACATTTCTGACTGACTGGCTAACTTAAAATCCCAGCAGATTAGAACCCAGAGCTCTGATACCACTAAATGTAACACCCCCAAACACTGGCCTAGGAGTTAGGGGTATTACACGCCGCGTATTATTACATAATAACGCAAGGCTCTAATAAGCAACTTAAACAGATAAACAAATAAGGCCCAAACGAAATACTTAAATAAAGTATAACCAAAGAGATGTTAGAACATCCCCAAAAGTCATTACAAAACCCACCAAACGGATGTCAAAAGCGGAAGCTAACGAAATATGCCCAAAGGCTCAAATTCAATACAAAGGTCTCAAAAGAAGCTAAATACGAAGCAACTAAACTCCAGAAGCTGAGGGTAGGCGATCCTCGCTAATCAATCTACAAAAGCGTTAGAAGTAGGGGAATGAGCATACAACTATGCCCAGTAGATGACCAACTTCATCAACCAGCATGCTCAAAACGTTTACAGAATAGTGACAAATCAGAAGGAGTTAAAGAATCCATAAAAGTGTCAGAAACCAGAAACAGAAGTCCATTCATTAAGGGACTAAACAGAGCAGAAGCAGACAGAAGCAGAAAACAGAGTGGGACACTAGCGATCACAGCATACAGACAGAACGAGCAACCAGCTCGTGAACAGAACGAGGAAACCTCACTCGTAAACAGAACAGGTGTAAACACCCGTGAACAGAACGGGGAACGTCACCCGTGAACAGAAGGATCCTACATAGCGCGCTACGAGACAGCGTAAGCCATCCAAAGGCTCAGACACAGAGATAACTAGGTCCCAAAACAGAAGCTTAAATACAGATAAGCATATGTGCACCAAAGGCACCAGAAAGCACATAGATGGCTTGGAAATCAGATGGGGAATCCAACCCCGTAAACGGAAGTCAAAACGGAGCTCAAACGAGCAAGATATTGTCAAAACGGAGGCATGTCCGAACTTGTGTCCGGACATCAATGTTCGGACACAAGTCGAGACTCAGAAGTCGAAATCAGACAGATGTCCGAACATGTGTCCGAACTACGAAGTTCGGACACAGGTCGAACTTCAAAACAGAAGAAGAGACAGAGGTGTCCGAATATCCACGTTCGGACGGATGTTCGGACGTTCTTCGGAAATCAGAACGTGTAGAGTCCGAACTTGTGTCCGGACATCAATGTTCGGACACAAGTTGAAGCCAAAATCAGAGAAAGCAGAAGGCTGTGTCCGAACTTCAAAGCTCGGACAGAAGTTCGGACACAGCGAAAACTTCAGAGAATAAAAGCGCAGAAGGGCATGTCCGAACTTCAACGGTCGGACAGAAGTTCGGACATGCCGAAATATACAGAGAACATAGGCGATTTCAACACGAACAGAGGCACAAAAACCAATCTAAAACAACACACACATTTACAAAACAACCTTGGGGGTTTAATCCATTGAAATGGCATTAAACAGACATGAACCACACACAAACACAAGACCAAATCATTGAGTTAATTTGCAGAACCCGAACTCCCCAAGGCTGAACATACGGATCGAATCTGAAAGCCACCTACCTCGAATTAACAGCAGACGAAATCCAAACTGGATAGCAGAGTCCAGACCAACGCAGAATTCCTGAATGCAGAACGACAATACACCCGGACAACACAACTGAAGAACAGACCGAAATCAGAACCAAATTCCCAAATCAGAAACTGCCATTGCCCACGAAATCACAATCCGTACCTGAATCAATAGTAAAGGAAACGCAGAGGGGAGTCCGAACACAGCCACGCAGAAGGATTGACGATCCTGACAATCAGACTGTAGAAACCTAAATCAGAAGAGAGTAGGCTTCCCAATTGCAGAATTTACACAAGAACAACCGACGCCCTTACCTTAACCTGAACCGGAGTGCAACGGCGAGAAGAATCCGCAGCAGAACTCGAATTGCAAGAACACAACAGCAGAGCTTGGGCACTTGATTGAACGTACTTTGGAAGAGAGAGAACAGAGAAGAGAGGAGCGTATTGACGGTATTTCAAAACTGACAGAGTGAGGGGAAAGAATGAACGTCGTGGAAACGTGACTAGAAGAGAGGATAATTAGTGAGGAAATAAATAAATTAAGGGTATTATCCTCCTCACCTGATTAAACTGATGGAAAAACAAATGACCTCCTCGTCCTCAACTTCTTTAAGAAGGACTTCCTTGTCCTAAGTAAAGTAAGTTAACTTAGAATAACGTGGAACGAAATAAAAGAATATAACGAACTTTGGGTTATAACAAGTTAGATTATAATAGAGACTTAAGCAAGAAACTACCTCATTGGTTCGATAACCTAGGGAATACTTTCTAGAAAAACTTGCTACGACAGACCAGTACACTTGCTTATATATGATTTCACCCGTACACTAGGAAGTGGTGAATTGGCGGGGTAGGCTCAGTTTGAGAGATGGGAGTAGGAGATGGTGGTTGTTGTAAATTTTGAGGAAGGATGTAGGTGGAAAATAGGAAGAAGGACATTTGTAATAGTAGTGGGTGAGGAAGGAGGGATAGGCAGTGTAGAAACAAAAAAGGGAAATAGTGTTTCTTGAAATTGCACATCCTTGAAAGTGTAAACTCTGTGTGTCTCCTTGTCAAAATAAAGATAACAAGTGGAGCGTGGAGAGTAGCCTATGAACACACACTGTTTAGAACGAAAAGCCACCTTGAGTGTGTTAAATCAAATGGCCTCAAGTTTGGCCAGAACTTGTAGCCAAAAACCCTCAAATGAGCATAAGTGGGTTGTTTTTGAAACAATCTGAAGTAATGTGTGGCATACGATAAATCATCTAGTAAACAACAGTTCTGAACGCATAACTCTAAAAATTGTAAGGTAGAGATGCCGCAAAGAGGAGGAATAAGCCTTTATCTATCACAAAAATCTTATTTTGCTTTTAATTGAGACATTTTGTTTGTGTAAATGTGGGAAAATGAATCTATGATTGATACCCTTGGATTCCACAAACTGTTTCAAATCCTTGAATTCCCTACCATTGTCACTTCGAATCTATTTGATAGTGGTTTGAAACTGAATTTCAATTGAAGCACAAAAGGTAGGAAAAATAACCGCTATAGCATAAATATATGTGACTATCTCTACCTAGGCAGTGTACTTGTCATTTTACGGAATAGTGAATTAAGTGGGATTGTCGATCTCAGGAACCTCGTTCAATTAATTGACAATTTATTAATTAACTGAGAAACTAAACTAGGAAAACAGTAAATGTCACTTTTTGAGGTTTTCTTAATTTAACTAAACGAATGACTCAACAAACTAACATAAAATACTAAAAACAATTAAAATAAACTAACCAAATAAATAAAGATTAAAACCCTAAGTATAAGCAAGCACCCACGGATTGTACTGCAAAACTTTCACTTTCTAAATTTATTAATAAACTTTCTCTAATTCTGCAATAAACTTAGAAACTATAAATAATTCGTCAACGACTAAGTCTAATGAATCCTAACCAGTTGCTAGAACTAGCAGCAGACTAATGCTCTAATCTGTACACAACCAATTGCATAAAGAATAATTTCAGTTGGAGACCGATTAACCTATAGACGGGATCACACCTCTAGTCGATAATCAGGTTTAACTTCCTATGTCTTGTTATCTATCTCAGCTCTCATGTGTTGGTCAGAAAACTTCAAAGATTGCTTTAATAATTTATCAGGGAATTAAAGCACATGAAGAACTGGAATTAAACTATTGCGTTATTGAACTAGTAAAAAGATTACAAAATAAATATAAAGATCCGGTTTGCTTCCCCAATCCGGGTAGCTAAACTAACTACACTAACATGAATATAAAAATAACAAAAACAACAAATGAATAACACATTGACAAATTAGATAAAAAGGGAAGAAGAAACTCTGTTAAAATATTCTCCACTTTGCCTTCCATCATCACGTATCTCTGCATTAATAATATGTCAGAAGTGTAGAGTGCTAACAATGGTGGAGTTATGTGTCTGAAAGAGAAAAGAGGAGGCAGGCCTTTGGTAGAGGCGTGACGGCCTCACGTGGGTGCCTTTGTTTCCAACCCTAAGTCGTTATTATAAACAACAACCATCAAAATCTTTATCAAATTGTCTATTTATCTCTAGTAGCTGCCACGTCAATGTTAGCGTAAATCATGTTCATCAGCAAATCAATGTTGATGAAATGAGAATTGTAATTACGTGGGGAATTAGATGTATGGTTCCTCCCATGGTGAGTGTTTAGGTAGATAGGTGTTAAGGCACCCCTAGGACTTAATAATTGGATAGACGATGCCTGCTTTTGTTAGGAAAATTTCTGATCAGTGGAATACCTTGCCTTATCCTTTAATTCCAAACTTTCACATCATTTTCAAAATCCCAAACTAAACTAATTCAGATTACACAACCATCTAATCCACCAAATTTCAGTGACATAGAATTAATTTGAATAAAAACAAGTTAGATTAGTCAAACAACTTTAAGCAAGAGAATTCTTGAGGTTATCACCTGGCTCAACTTCAAACTTCCACAAACATTTTCACCCAAGAATTTGACATTTATAAGCACACAGAGAAGCTATTCTCTCAAAGAAAGAAAACAATCAAAAACAAGTGTGGCATTTAAATGCAACTGACTTATTTTCAGAGAAAGATCACTACTTCCTCACACTTAGGAAGAGCAATGTCCTCATTGTTCAAAAATAAAAATCAAGAAAAGACCTTTCAAAATATGTCAGACTCATGAAGAATTTCATTCAGGATGTCGTGGAGTAATAAAATAAATAAGCATTAAAAGCATTGATAGGCTGAACACAAATTATAAATAAAGAGCAACTAGAACTCCCCTAATATCGTAGATTGAGGAAGGTTCCCTTCCTCACACTTAAGATCGAACAATGGGGGTAGCATCGTTCCTCACACTTGCATCCAAGCAAGTGTCCAGCCTTGAAGAATAGAAAATACCACAAAAAATTGTACTTACACGCACTTAAGAAAACACCATAAAACGCTTGAAGCGTTGCATTAGTAGCACAGGCACAACTGCCACTTCTTATTGAAGGAACTAAAATTAAACTATCAGAAAGAAATTAATACATAATTCAAATAGACTAGACTAAAACAAAATATTAATGCAACAAAAACTAACTAACAAAAAATGTTTTAAAAAAATTAAAAATAAAAATAAAAACTAAACTACACTAAAACAATGTAAAAAAAAGTCAACCAGGATAAAAAAATATAGGTAGATAATGGCTTCAATGGTGATAAGGCGTAGACATCAATCTTCATTATTAATCCACCTAGATAAAAAAATGATCTAACTAAAGAAAATTAAAATCACAATAAAAAAAGATACAATAAATATAAAGTAAAGAGAATTAACTAAACAAAGAAAATCAAATTACCGAAAGTATAAACTAAATAATAAAGTAAGAATGAAGAACACAAAAAGAAATTACTAAAATAAATAATATAAACAATCAACTAAATTCTATACTAGAACTTAACAAATAAAACCTAACTAAAATGAATAAAATTGAATTTCACAAAATAAAAAGAAAATGAAACTAAAAGGAAAAAAACCTAAGTCATAATCAACATAAAAGAAAAAAAAGAAAAAAAAACAATACTAATAATTAAAATCGGAAATAAAATAAAGTAGAGTAACAAAAATTAACCAAAAAGAAAGTAAACGAAAACAATAAAAAAGAAAAGAAAAACAAAAATCGTAATTACTAAGATATAAAAGTAAACAAAGAGAATACTTACTAAATATATAACTGAAAAAAATAGATAAAAAAAACAAATCCACATAAAAAGAATACATACTAAATTATAAAACTAAAACTAAAGATAAATCATAAAAAAAAACTGCTACAAAATTAATAAATGAAAAAAAGAATAAGAAAACAAACTTAGGGACGTAAAACAAATCAAAGAACACAGTATACTAAAATCTACGGAAACTACCTAAATCAAACAAATCAAAATTAAACAAAAATAGAAAGAAAAATCGAATCTAACTATAATAAAAACAAAATCCTAATCAACAAAAGTAATAGTCCTAACAAATCATTATCGAAAAATAAAATCTAAACCAAAATCTAACCAAAACTAACTAACAAATTTAATTGAAAACAAAATAAGATCAAAATCAAAATTTTATCGGAACAAAATCAAACAAACTAATTCCAAGACTGAAAACCAAAAATAAAATCCTAACTAACTAACTAAAATCAAATCCAAAGTAAAATAGAACTAAAAGTAGAAAAGAAGCAAAAAAACAAATATTACCTAATTAAAATAAACTAAACAAAATCAACCCAAACAAACTTAAATCCTAAACGTAATACTAAGCTAATCACAAAAAAAATCGAAACAGAATTGATGGTAAAAAAAGTAGCCACGTAGACTATAAGAAAAATAAAATTAAAGAAGAAAAAACAAATTAAATTGAAAACGAAAATGAACCAGGAAAACTCTAAGCGGTAAATCACATTAAATTAAAAATAGAGCACAATAAATAAAAAAACAAATAATTAAACAAAATAAAAGAAGAAAAACAAATATAAAATCTCAATTAAATAAAATAAAATTGTCAATTACCCGTGTCAGAGGTACGGGCAACGACGCCAAAAACTTGTAGTACAAATATGTGACTATCTCTACCTAGGCAGTGTACCTATCGTTTTACGGAATAGTCAATTAAGTTGGGTTGTTGATCTCAGGGACCTTGTTCAATTAATTGACAATTTATTAACTAACTAAGAAACTAAACTAAGAAAACAGTAAATGTCACTTTTGGAGGTTTTCTTAATTTAACAAAACGAATGACTCAACAAATTAACATAAAATAATAAAAACAATTAAAATAAAATAACCAAATAAATAAAGATTAATACCCAAAATATAAGCAAGCACCCCGGATTGTTCTACAAAACTTTCACTTTCTAAATTTATTAATAAACTCTTTCCTAATTCTGCAATAAACTCAGAAACTATAAATAATTCGTCAACGGCTAAGTCTAACGAATCCTAAACAATTGCTAGAACTAGCAGCAGACTAATTCTCTAATCCGGACACAGCCAATTGCATAAAGAACAGTTTCTGTTGGAGACCGATTAACCTATAGGCGGGATCACGCTTCTAGTCGCTAATCAGGTTTAACTTCCTATGTCTTGTAATCTATCTCAGATCTCGCGTGTTGATCAGAAAACTACAAAGATTGCTTTAATAATTGATCAGAGAATTAAAGCACATGAAGAACTAGAATTAATCTATTGCATTATTGAACTAGTAAAAAGATTACAAAATAAATATAAAGATCCGGTTTGACAACATACTGAACATATCTCATTATTCTTAAGACTAGAAATAGGTAGATGAAAGTGGAAATGATACGCTTGGTGAGAACATCACCAGGATGACCCAAACACATATGCCAAGTTGTTGAAGGAACAATAGTGATGTGGTAAGCTTATGGTGGAGAATGAGAGGCTGCGGAGATAGATGAAGGGAAGCTATAAAGTCCATCCTTCGCAACCCTCTTGAGTAGAACTGTCTTGGTGGAGAGATCCTTCATTAAGAAATGAGATGGCATAAAATTCAAAGTAAGTATTGTTATCTGCACAAAACTTACTAACAAAAATAAGATGTTTGTTTAGTTTAGGGGCATGTAACACATTGTGAAGGATAAAATCTCTCGTAGCGGTAGGTAAAGAGATTATACCCTGGTGTTGTATAGGTAAGGATGATCCATCACCTAGGGAGACCATGTCTGTGCCACTGTAATTAGTACCTGATAGATTTAATCAACTTAAATCACCTGTGAAATGATGGGATGCAACTGTATCAAGCATCCAATAATTTGAGGAGAGACATCTAGTAGCATTAGTAGAGAAATTTATGGGTGTATGAGGCTGGTAAGAGTAATTGTAGCAGTGGCAACAGGCTGAGGCCTCGTGACCTTTTTTTTTTTTTTGCAAATTTGGCATTGTGGCCTTGAATCTTGTTTCCTGGTAAAAGTAGTGGTAGCTGGACGTGGCTGATATTGAGACTGAAAAGAGGGAGGATTTTATTTAACACCTACCTCTGCCTCTATTATTTGCAAAACGGCCATGACCATAGCCTTAATTTTTGTCCCTGCCTCAGAGACATATGATTGAGTATTATTAGTGGCATTCAAAGTGATAGATGTAGTAGTCTGTTGATACTCATTCTAAAGCCAACATCCACTTGACATCATCAAATTATTGAGTTGAGATGAGGGGCAAACACCATACCGAGTAAGGATATTAGACACACGAGGGTTATACGTCTCATGAGGTAAACCTTTCAAGAGGTAGCTTTGAAACTCTCTATTCATGACAGTGTACCCAATGATCATAAGTGAATCAACCAGAGCTTGATCCATGTTATAATAGGAAGTGATAGATTATGTAAAGCATTTTTCAATAGAGGCCAGCTCAAGATGCAATTTCCCTAGCCGAGCATTAGTTTGTGCCGTGAAAGTTTCATGTAAATAACTCCATGTTGAGACAGATGTAGTGCAAGTAACCACTTGACCGATTATGCTCTCACTCAGAGACGAGAAAATAACAGTAGGGACTAAGTGATCTACTTGTGTCCACTTAGTGGATTCAAGAGGTTAGGCAATGGGTGAGGGACATGGTTATACCATCAACAAATTTATAGAGATCAATACCTTTTAGGAAAGTGACTATCACTCATTTCCAATTCCGAAAGTTATCTTGCTTGAGCTTGACTAAATTTGTTGTTGCTGACAAAATTGAATGTGGACTAGAGGTTGTGGATGCAGAGGTAGAGTTGGGCTGAAGAGTGGCGTCCTATCCTCTAGTACCGCCGACAGAGGAGACAGAAGGAGAGGCAACAACCATGGTTGAAGACGGATCAGAAAAAAAAAGATTAGGTGTTGGCCATTTCAAGCTCTGATACCATAGTTGGTCTAGAGATATTGAAAGAAAAGTGATGAGTGAAAATATTTGTAATCGTCTTGTATTGATCTATCTTTGATAGTGTGTACAAGTACATATATATACTGCTTTCTATTAGGCTAGGTTTTACTGATATTGGATTAGTACAAGAGAATTGGACTTTAACATATATAAATATTGGGCCCATTATAATGGTTTAGTAGACTTCACATAGATTCGGAAAAAGTGGGGAATTCAAATTTTGGGTTAGCTCCACTCGGTCAGATTTGATTGAATATCACCCTTATAGGTGCTCAATATATAGATCATTCATATGTCAAAATAGATTTAAATATTTGAAAAAAGTTACAATCTGTGAAGTAAATACTTGTAAAAAATATTATAATAATTTTTCTATAAAAGAGTTTACATTAACTGTTATATTTTTCAAAAAACTATGTGGTCCTCCCTTGTGTCTAGGAAAGGAAGCTCCAATTTTGATTTAGCTGGAAGTGAAATATATATTTTTTAAGGATGCTGGAAGTGAAATATTACTAAATCAAAGAATTTATTTTTTGTTGGGTCACTATATCTCTTAATTTTTCTGTACCACTTACAAAACCAAAGCTCTATGCTGGAGTTCTTGCAATGGAAGAATCAAGAAAAGTTTCTATTAGTTCTTGCAATGGACGTTAGACTGCTACCGACCGAACAAATTTCTCTTCTTTTTCTTGGCTAATGGTCTAGTAGGCTCTTTTATGGCTGGTTAGGACCGGAAACATTGCTGCTTTACACTCCACTTGTCCACCAGAACTTGATATTTGCTCCCACTTCATTTAACTTCCAAACATCTTGACGTAGGCGCAGTTACTTGGATTTCAACCTTGTTTTGCTGCTCGTGACCTGATTGTTGCTTCCGTGCAAGAGTGGAGATTCCAAAATTAGTGGATGAAGTTCAGGTATTATCCACAAATATTTTATCAAAAACTCCACCGAGTTGTACCTTGCTTGAAAAGCTTCCGGATCCTCTGGAAAAGGTTTTTGGTGATGATTACCGGTAAAACATCAGACTGTTATCGGTGGAGATGGGGAGTTAACACCGGTAGATGTAACAATTTTGTTACCGGTAGGAGTGGGAATTGGGTACCGGTGAAGATGAGAAATTGCTACTGGAGAAGGAATCAAGTTGCTATTGACGAAGACCCCAAACTGTTATCGGTGTAGACCTACCGGTGAAGAAATAAAAA
The DNA here is from genome assembly GCA_023374045.1 of Limonium bicolor. Classification (NCBI taxonomy): domain Eukaryota; kingdom Viridiplantae; phylum Streptophyta; class Magnoliopsida; order Caryophyllales; family Plumbaginaceae; genus Limonium; species Limonium bicolor. Next base: position 58,654,962 of record CM041783.1, on the reverse strand, counting down.
CTTTTACTGGTGAAGACCTATCGGTGAAGATATCCAATTGTTACCGGTGAAGACCTGTAGAGATGATTTTCTCCTTTTGACTCCCGGTACATTAGTATCGTCCCAAGTTTGGGGAGTTTATTCCTCTGATTCCGGTAGAAAGTTCTCTGAGGTCATCCCTGGGGGAAAATACTCGTACCGGTGGGAAAATTTTGGAGCAGACTTAGAGCAATATTTCCTATTTACAGCAGCGGTCGCCTTTTTTCTTCCGGGAAGATAACGAACTCCTCCTTCCCTTTCCTTTTATTACTTTATTAGATTTACCGGAAGTTATTTTATCCTGTTCCATTAGTTGCCATGATCCTGAGCGGAAAGCAGGAGTTGCCGCCTCCGTTCCACAATTTTCCAGAGCAGCAGCGGTATATATCAGTAAGAACACACAAGGATTTAGCATTAGTCCACAAGTTAAAGACTTCCGTAAAAATAAAATGACGATATCCATGCTGGGGTTTTATGAAATATATAGCAGCGTCAAACAGTAGTAGCGAGTAACAATAGAACATAATGGTGTCAAGAGATTGTTTCTATGAAAGCCAAGCTATCCAATTTGCACGACCCGGGCAGGACTTAACAGAACCGCTGCAACAGATCCCACTAGCCACTAAAGATGACTGAGTTTGTTTATCTGCAGAATGCACAACCACATCCGAAGTAAGTAAGGCTTAGAAGAGATTCAAACAGAAGCGATGTTGCCTATCAGGTGAATCAATCAGACTATGTTCCTTTTTAACTGCTGGATGTGGTGGTAGGTATATAACAGGTCTAATCAAGCATAACACAAGATCGAGTTTGGCAGACTAACAAAAACAAGGATCAATCGCATAGCCTTTAGAAGGTAAGAGTTGCTTAAATGAGTTTAATTGATGTAACAACAGTGATGCTCAAATTTGAAGAAATGGATAGTATCATAGTTGTACACATAAAAGCAGGGGTGGAGCCAGAAATTAATTGTTAGGGGGGCCAAAAATATGTTAACAAATATTATTTTTATCTATATATATTAATGGTATGTAATGTTCAACTATTTAAATATACATTTTGTTTTATATGTAAACTATGTAAATTGTCTAAGATATTCAGTATCATAGAAGGAATAATATATTAAGAAATAAAAAATCACTATTATATAACATAAATGTCAAAGAACAATGAAGTAAACCATTAAATGATGGTACTAATAACTTAGCAAGTCTTCAAAACATATACACTAATCCAAGAAAAATACTTCATCTTGTTTAAATATAGATTTTTTTAGCTGTTGACAATTTCACTCTTACTTTTTTGCATTATAAGTTGAAATATATCAAAAGGTAGAATGTGATAGAAAAGACAAGGGGTAGAGATGGAAATTATAGGATTTAAACGTGCTTATCATTTTTAAAATAATGAATAGACCTATCTATTGAGAATAGAATGGAGTAATAAACACCCTAAAAAATATAGCATATACTAAAAATGGCTCTCTAATTAATTGATAAGAAATTCAGTATATTTTTCAAATTAGTAAACAAACATTTATGGTAATGATCAAATTATTAAGGAGTCAAGTGGAAACAATGAAAATAAGTTACTAATATACTGTAAAAATTTGTATTTAAAAAAATCAGAAATACAATCATCAAGGAGATAGCCCAAAAAGAATTTTGTAAATGAAATCAACCATTGATATGAAAGTCCTTAAACAATCTACTCGGTAAGGTAATTGGAATAAACCAAAAATTAAGGATTTGCATTTATAGTAAGGTGGCATTTGATTGGAAGTGATTAGATTAGAAACAACATAAAATATGATTGAGTATTACCGTTAATGATGAATAATTGACACCTAATATATTTACTTTACATGATACTTTTTTTATTATCTAAAATGTCATTATTTATTGTCATTCACATGAGTAATCTAACATATATACTTTCAATTTTTTTGTCAAAAGGTTGGGGGGCCAAGCCCCCCTAATACTGCATGTAGCTCCGCCACTGCATAAAAGCAACATAATGCTATAACTTTGAGGGAAAGTGTTGTAACAGGCCCTTGTATATTACTCCCTCCGTTCAAAAATATTTGTCGTTTTAGGATGTGAATCTTGTTCAAAAATATGTGTCATTCTAGCTTTTTGACACACCTTTTTCCACTTTTAACCCTACTATTCAACATAAAAGTAATTATTATTTAGTTGGAAAAGTAAAAAGCAAGGATACATGCGTCATTATTCTACATTCCTTAATATGTGTGCAAGTTTCTAAAGTGACAGATATTTTTAAACGGAGGGAGTAACATATTTTACTCAAATTATATTTTCAGCAGAGGAAAAATCTCTTCAAGGGAGAAGTGCAAAAGCAACAAACTAAATCAGTTTAATACAAATCTTTTTAATACAGAATTCCATCAATCTGTATAGCAACCAGATGCTAACGTTTTGCCTGAAAGATCACTTCAATTGCATCACAGCCCCAGGTGGGGTATTCAACCAGTTTGTAACCAATCTGTACAGCAACCAATTTTGCTATGGAATTGGCTATAAGTCATGACGTAACTGGAGCTATGATTACCTCTATAGTGTGCTAAGAAGTTTCCAAAACAGCGGTATAAGAAGAATTTAGAGCATCAGACGGTAGATTGTGCGGGAAGTTCATTCCCACTATAGTACGGCTGTCTAGGTGGCAGTCTAGTCTTGCTGACTGGACTGTTTAGGTGGCATATTAAATGGGGTAACATTTGTATTAACTTTAAATAGTCATAACTTTTAAAATATAAGTCCAAAATAAAAAAATTTTGCACTATTGTTCATCTAAATTCAAGCTCTTTAAAACAAGACCAATCATTGATATATTTTGACAAGTTTAAAAATTTATGTTAGTTATATGTACATATCAACATATATCAACGACACTTATGATTCACCACATACAGATTAAAATACACCATATAACATTAATAATACACCACAAAATAATAATGATTCAATATTTGTTCCGAAGTTTTTTTTTGTTCCGAAGTTTGTTATCTAATTCACCACTTATTAGTTAATGAATCATAATACCAATTTCAATGAATCATAATATCAAATGTAATTAATCATAACATCATTTTGTGTATCAAGTAACATATAAAAATAAAAATTTTAAATAATAATACAATACAAAACAATATTTGGTAAGTAAGAAAAATACATGATTCACCATATAAGGTTTAAAATACATTACAATACAATAATAATGCACTAAAGCCAATAATGTTTTTTTACCGGTTCCGGAGTTTGTCATTTAATTCACCACTTATTAGTTAATGAATCATAATATCAATTTAATGAATCATAATATCAAAATTAATGAATCATCAATCACATGTAAAAAAAAAATTTAAACAATAATAGAACACAAAAAATATTTGGTACGTAAGAAAAATACATGATTCACCATATAAGGTTTAAAATACATTACAATACAATAATAATATAACTAAACCAATAATGTTTTTTTTTATCGATTCCGGAGTGTCATTTAATTCACCACTTATTAGTTAATGAATCATAATATCAATTTAATGAATCATAATATCAAAATTAATGAATCATTAATCACATATAAAAAGAAAAAATTTAAACAATAATACAACATAAAAAAATATTTGGTACGTAAAAAAATACATGATTCACCATATAAGGTTTAAAATACACCATACAATAATAATAATACACTACAGAACAATAATGATTTTTATCGGGTTCGAAAATTGTAATCTAATTCACCACTTATTAGTTAATGAATCATAATATCAATTTTAATGAATCATAATATCAAAACTGATGAATCATATATGAGTTTAGTGTATCATCATACACATGTAAAAATAAGTTTTTTTTAAAGTTGTCAAAATATATCCATGACTGGTCTTGTTTTGAAGAGCTTGAATTTAGATGAATAATGATATAATTTTTTTTCATTTTGGACTTATATATTAAAAGTTACAACCATTTAAAATTAATATAATAAAAAGGACAACCCAGTCAGCAAAGCAATCCAGTCAGCTGCTGACTGAGACTGCCAAATCAACAGCTCGCACGATATTTTTGCACGGACGGTCCGTGTGTTCGAATTTGCCTTAGAGCATGCTGCTGTAGCATCTTATGAGCACAGGAACATAGTGCTGACCACGTGATCAGATAAAAAAGCTTGTATTTGAAGGAAAAAACTGTTGTGCCTAAACAGAGGTAATGAATGGTGTATAACTGAAGCGAGGATTGTATTCCAACCCAATAATAATACAAGAAAAATTCATGAAACCAAGTTCAAACAGTTCAAACATATTTAAATTTAATCCTGATTACGGCTCACACATGGACGCAAATACAGGACAATTTTGAACATAAGGCTCTGATTCACGTCAACTTACTGCAACAGATCTACTGATGGTAGTCAAAACATCTTAAGACTACACCTTTTCCATAGAGTCTCAGACTATAAAACGTTCTTATAAAATTCAAAACAGAAGCAGTTAGAATAGTTTTCAACATCTCGAATGCTGGGAATCATTTTCCTCTAAGTATTATGACAATCGTAGTGAAAGATTTGCTTTCAGCACCACAGCATCAATCATACGCAAATACAGACTAAACTTTCCAAAAAATATTTGATAACTGCACTCGAGGCCTGTAACCGATTGCCCTTTACTGAAACTAAAGTTTTGTGATATCTCTGGAGTATTATCTAGAGCCGGTAGGTAAAAAAGAATACTACCTCCATCCCGTCATAAGTGACTTGTTTGCTTTTTTGGCACGTTTTTCCACTTCAATATTAAACATATAAGATAAAATAATTTTTAAAAATTAAATCAGATTCTATTATAAAACATAGATTTATAAAAATATATTATCTTATATGTTAAATATTGAAGTCAAACGACACATCCAAATAGTAAACTGGACGGTGAAGTGGGACGGATGGAGTATAAGGAAAGAAGCTTCGTACCTAATCATCTTGATTTTAAAATTTCTTCACATAATTCTTCTGCCTAGGCTTGAACTCATCACGCGCGGGACCTCACCCAAGACTTCATGGTCGGGCTTAACAGCTTTTCCCTTTTCCTTGCTACGTTCGAAACAAAGGTCACACCGGTAGTTTGATATTACCGGTAGCTTGATATTTACCGGTGGCTTTTGATATTTATCGGTAGCTTTTGATTATGCATAGGTGGATTCGGTATCGCCGAAGGTGGAAAGTGGTAAGTTCTACCGGTAGCTTCACTGCTTCCCTTTTTCTTTGTTTCTCCGGTACTGGATGAAGGTGGCATCGATTTGCAAGGAATCTCCAATTGTGCCTGGGCGTTATGAGGGTGCGTAGTCCTAGATTATATAGATCTAGAAATCTTTGTCGATGAAATCTTCTGTCAATTTTCTCAATCCTGAAATGCGCCTGAAATTGATTGCTGGACTTGGATGAATTTGGAATGAGATTGTGTGGTTGAAAGTGATGTTGATTGCGCATCATTGATCCTGCTACATGTCAAGTCAAGTTCCGTTGACTGAATTCCTACGCAATCTTTCCTTGTCTTTTTTCGTAAATGATTCTTGTTGCTGATGGAGATTTCTCTGAGTTGCCTCCGCGTTGCTCTCCGATTGTTTCCGACCGGGATATAGCTCCGATCACCATCAACTTGTGGGAGAAGCTAATGCTAGAGTCATTCTTCGTTCACTTCCGAAAACATGGCCTTCGGCAATCGGAACTTGCTAATCTTTACTTGAAGATCGTCGACTTCCTCTTTTATGACGAAAATGATAGTTAATCGTTCCTCTTGTCTTGGAATTCCTCAGCTGCTTTCCTTGATCATGCGATGAAGATTTTTCCCGCATTATATCGAAGGAGATGATGTTCGCAAAAGTTCTTGGACTACTAATTGCGTTTTTTACTTTCCTGAGTCTCGCTTTTTCATCACGCCTCGAGCAATGGAGTTCTTGGATGTATCCGATCCCTTTGGTTTCATGCCTTGAACCAAAATCATTTAGGTTTTCAATGCTCTCCATGTCTAGATCCAACCACGCCTTCGGCCTTCCTAGTGATTACCGGTATTCGTGGCTTCTGAGCGATGTAATTGATGCAGAAAAGTGATGTTGATTATCGCTGCTACTCTTCGTGACGTCGCTTCTTGGTGAAATTCTACGTCCGAAGATTCATAAAATCCTTTTATTCTATGTTTTCCGATCGAACGATTATATCCCGCTGTGGCTAATCGTGGTCACCATTGCTGGTTGTTCGCTTCCCACCGACCGCGCCAAATGAAACACTATTGAAGATGCTCCATCTAATCCATTTCCACACCAAGATGTATAGTGGTTCGGCCAATAATACGGCGCCTACGTCCACTTCTAGATAGAGTTCTTATTCATTCATGGAGTACAACGACCAAAGCTCTCTCTTTTTCTAACTTCCCTTCTACAAATGAGATCCTCTACTTCTATTTATAAATTTCTATGGCTAAGTTTTACCTTTTTGCCCCTAAACATGTGATACCATTATATAAATACAATTATTAGTCCTTTTGCGGATAACCCCTGATGTTACAGCCTTAGGTCTGAGCCTTCTCTTTCAGTGTAATATTTCTAGACCGAGTCATTGCTTCCGGGCTAGACATTCACTTCCGGACTGGACTATTTCCTCTCGTAACAACCCTACCGGTAGAGATCCTTCCAGTAGTAGTCTACCGGTAGCAATCCTTTCAGTAGACCCTTTCGGACTAGGACACTGCTCCTGCACTGGACTAACTCTTCCAGGCCATCTTTTCAGGTAACAACCCTACCGGTAGTGATTCTACCGGTAGCGATCCTTTAAGTAGCAGCCCTTCCGATAGTGGGTCTTCCGGTAGTAGGGCTTCCGGTAGCAGGCCTTCTGACAATAGGCCTTCCAGTAGTAAGTCTTTCGGTAATGAGCCTTCCGGTAATGAGCCTTCCGGTAATAAGTCTTCCGATAATGAGCATCTTAGCCATGATATATTCTATACCATTACAGCTGCATTAATCAAAAGTCTCCTCCGGAAGGATAAGAAGAAGAGGAAGGCGCGTCGGGAGGCGAAGAATTAGGGTCTTCCCACTTCTAGCTCTTCTAGCCTCTCCACTTCCTCAGCGGCCTCT
>CM041783.1:57964174-57994016 GCA_023374045.1 Limonium bicolor | reverse complement strand
TCTAGAGTATTACTTCTACTTAGGATTAAATCCTTATAACCCATGTAATATACATTCTTAGGTTATCATACTTGATTTTATACATACTTGTACATGTATTATGTGTATACATATAGATAACAATATAGTTTATTACTATATGTTATTATTATTCTTATGACATTGTTACTCTCAAACTATCATTTAATTTGTGAGTTAGTCAACTTGACCTTCCTTGGTCAATTGGGTTGACTTGGTCAATGGGTCCAAGTCAACAAGTTTATATAATTCATTTAATAGTACTTGAATTATATAATTTTACTTATACATTCCTTTATACATAACATTAGTTGTTAAGCCTAAGGTTGTATATCGAAATCTTCCACTTTATATTATATTCCACCTTACTTTATATGATTTCACAATCATATTATATAACTCTTCTTACATTTATATTCCTCTCAGGAATTATAAAATACATTATATAAGCCTAAACCTTATTACTTCATGTAATTCCTTACACTTGTACTAGTTCCACTTTAATGACATTAATACTTTATGATTAATGTAACACTTATAATATTCTCCACCATAACATTCCATTCTTAATATTATATGGTTATCCAACCATATTATATAAATTCTCCTCACTTCATACATTCATAGTTTTATATGAATTATAAAACTCCTTTATTAAATGGTATTGTTTATAACACATTCGTCTCTTCCTTAAGGAATACTAATACCTTATAAATGTTATAATTTTTATAACATTATAAACCATAGTATAAATTTCATCTCTAACTCTTCTAATTCTCGCCACATCCCTTAACATTCATTATTTACATTTTCACCCCACTTTATATCATAAACTTACCACCTTATATTATACCATAGGTTATAACATTTATCTTGCATAATTATAACCCAAAGTTTCTAACTTTGCTTAAAATGTTTTCGAACAGACCACAACTGTCTAGATTAATTTCCTCAACTCCCCACAGCGTTCTTTAATTACCAAATAACCTCAAATGTTATCATATTGTTACAATTTAATCCTTTAACTATATATTATACACCATAGTCAATTCAACTCCAAATAAATCTTCAAAAATATCTCAATACTTCCCAACAGACCCTAATATGTTCTAAATACCATTTTAGCCCAGAATTTTCGTAAATTACACCTCCACCCCATATATTTTGTAACTTTTACATTTAACTCCAAAATTTAATATAAGGTGATAATTAAATTATTAAATAACCTAATTTGGTCAAGGCCTCTTATATGGTCAATGTTGACTTCCCAAACACTGTCTTAACCTCCAATTTCCAATAATTATAAATTTACCCCAATTTTCCTAGAAATTACAATTTAACCCCAATTTTGTAAAATTTTACAACCTTACATAAAAACTCATTTTTAATTCCAACTTTTGGCCATAATTTATTACAGCCATCAAGTTTTGTTTATTTACAGTTTTAGCCCCCAAACTTTATAATAACTATATAATTGACTTTAAAGGTAAGTAAAACTTTAAATAACATAAAGAAATTGCCTAATTAAAATGGCCTTATTACACACTTGAACTTGTAACATAAAATTACACTTAAATGTCTTTAAAAAATGTAATAAACTCACGGTCTCACCCAAATATTTTTGATATTTACCAATTTACCACATAATGTCTTAATTTGACAATTATGTCATTTAATCACGTAAGTGATTAGCCAAAGTTAACTATAACATTTCTTAGTCATTTTAGGGTCAAACTTGACCATTTTTTACTCATCCCCTCACGGGTTTAATATTAAGCACAAGGATAATTAACTTACAGCTTTTAAAAGTGAGTATTAAGGTTTTACCTTGTCTTTGAAGTAACTCTCAATTTCCTCCACACCAACCTTGACTATATAGCATAATATAATAATAAGTTAGTTTTTTACACTTAAACAATAGTTTAGAAGGTGATTAATGGAGGTTTAGGGTTAGGTTTATCCTTACCTCTTGAAAATGACTTTCTTTAGGTTTCTCCTTCCTTGCACACTCACGGCAGCTTAGGGAAGTTTAGTTCACTCCTTGACATGCATTTTCACAGCAAGAACAAGGCAAGGTCAAGCTCTAGGGTGGCATAAAATCGGTAGAACCTTAAAGCATAAAAATAAGCTTTAAGAAGATGAATCTTGACCTTAGAATTCCTAGGCTTTCCAAAGATCAATCCGGCCCTATTTTAGGAGGAAATGAAGGGAGTTAATTCTCTTCTAAAGACATGCCAAAATGGCTGATCAAAACATAAGAAAAAGACCTAGAACACTTACCCTTTGAAAACTCCTTAAATGTAGATTTAAGGATGAAATCGGCCACCACCAAGGAGATCAAGAACAACCAAGGTTCTAGCATGTAAAGAGGAATAATATAAGTGGTTTAATCCATAGAAATCGGCCATAACACAAGTAGAATGAAAGGTAGAAGCTTAAGCAGTTTTTACCTTAAGGAATGATATTTGCACTTCTTTGCTCCAAGGACTTGTTTCAGCAAAAAATGAGGGTTTTATTGCAATAGGAACTTGTGCTGATTGAGAGATGGGAGTGGGTTGGAAGTTAGTTCATTGGATAGACAATGGAAAGATGAAGAGAATGGTATACCATGTGACTTAAGAGCTTACCTTATGCTCTTGGAGTTTGATTTATTCTACACTTGCTCAAGAACTCAATAATGGCTGGAAGGGAGGTTTGAGAGTGCTGGCTCGTGTTTGGAATAGGAGAGAATGAAAAGAAAATCAAAATTGCCTTTTAAGGTAAGAAAAGGCATGACATGAATAGTATATGGATGACTCGCTCCTTTAATGAGATATTTTGTATCAAGGTGACATCCACCCTTATATTAACCGTCCATGATGGGTCTTTTAAGGTTTGGTGTGGACCATTGACCATGCTAGGTCATTAAGACTTAATTTGGCATTATTCACATTTTGGTGCCAAACTTTGGATTTTTTGTAAATCCTTTGATTTAGGGTTACTAATGTGATGCTAAGTATTACACGTTTTTATAGGTGTATACAAGGCTAATTAGCCATCCAAAGTCAATTTTCGGACACTTTCATAAAAATGAGTCTTAAGGAGTTTTAGAGCTCCTTTTTTGTGTTTTAACTCTTTCTAGAGTTTGGTTTGCTTTGTTAATGGTTTTATTATGTTCATAACTTAGTTATAAGGATTAGGAATCCACTTTGGATCCTAATTGAGGTTACTCAACCTTTTAAGTTCATTAGGGCACATGTTTGCCGTAAATGGTCACTAAGCACAATTTTCCTTGTTAATGACCTTTGTTGTTTTCAACTAATTGTTCAGGTATGTTTAAGCCTTAATATATATAATTTGATGTTTTAAAACATGTTTTAGTAGTTAAGGGTACTTCATCTATTATAACCCGAATATTTTTGCAACCTTATGACATGTCTGGTTTATACCGTTGTACTAAGTTAGATTACATTCTTATAGCAGTGGGATGTTGGTGGCATCCTTTTAATTGTCAAGGGCGAGGAGGTCTTTGTCATTGGCTATTAAGGTAATTATTTTATTGGTTATAAGGAATGTATTTCCTTAATATCTTCTAATTTCCTAATCATTATATCACGTATGTGCATCGTAGAGTGTCGGTAGTTTTCTCCAAGTTTGAACGAGCGTTCTTCTCGCCTTCCTCTCTCTCTAGTGCGTTCTTCTCTGCTGATTTAGTGAGGCTCTACTGATTAATTCGACTCTGGAGTATACGCCGTGTGAAATACCCCAAACCTTGATATGTTGTTAAACATTTAAACTATGGTATGTAAAGGCTAAAAAGTGCCTTAGAAACGTCAGGGGACAATTTAAACCATAGTAAATGCAATAAAGCACTAAGATACAGTTTGAGCAAAAACATGCTTTAAGCTTGGAGTGAACTTGGTAAGGACCCAAAGAGCCTACCAAGACTTAATAATATTCAATTATGATTTAATAAGGCTAATTAAGTCCTTAGGAAACTTTGGTAGGCAGTTAAACCAAATAAAACACAAGAAAATACCTTAAAGTCAATAAGAGCAAAAATGTGCTCTAAGCTTGGGATAAATTTGTATAAGACCTAATAGTCCTACCTATACCTTATAAGTATGTTAATGAACATATTAAATCAATTACCAAAGAAAACCAAGCTTGAAAACAAGTTAAAACACAAAATGTGCTTTAAGGAGTCTTAAAGCACATTTTTGAAAAATTGTATTGTAAATGAGTTTTGAATGGCTAAATGTCTATCATTACTCTTTAATTAACATGTGTACTATATATTATCACATTTGGAAGTCTATATCAATGGGAAATCAAAAATTTCACATCTATGTGCCTTGTTTTAGTGAATAGTAACTTTAATAAGCTAGTTTGTAACATATGTTGTTATAAGTAATTAAATTGGTCAACAAAGACCAAACTACCCCTAAGTAACATAAGGGGGCCAGTTTTTGTAAGGTGAGTCATCACCATTTGCAAATTAATTTAAGAAGGGAAAAGCATAAAGTAAAGTACTATTCTACTTTACTACTTAATATCTTCTAAAAGTAGAACTTATCTTCATTTCTCCCTTCCTCCTTCATTTCACACGCCTCTAAGCTCTCTTCTACCTCTCTTCTTTCTTTTCTCACGGTGATGCTACAGCAACAGCACCAAGTGCCATCTTCCATTGCCAATATTTCCTAGCTCACTTAACCAAATCAAAAACAAACACCACCATCCTCTTTGTCTCATCAAGCTCTTCAATTCTATCCTTTCAAAATTCCAAGAGCTCCATTTCGGTGCCAAGAGGAATCTCCATGGGAGGAGCTTGAGCTCACCTTTTCACATATTATTGTTCTCCTTTGCTTCAAGGTAAGGAAACTCAAAGAAAAATGACATTTCCTTCATGTTTGTGTGATGTCCGAAAATCACCATTAATGGTTCTCATTGTGTTGCTTTGTTCTAGCTCCATTTGAATCTTTCAAGGACTTGGTGGAGTCCTCTCTTGATAGATATTCCAATTCCCTTCAAAGACCAAGGTAAAACAACTATCTTAATGCTCTTTGAACAATGTAAAACCTAGGGTTTACAATGAGATTAAGCTTGGAGCTTGAATACTCATCACATTGTTTGTGTAATGTTTAGAAGTTGACAAGCAACTAAGCTTAGCCGATTTTTAAACAAGGAAACAAGAAAGAAGTTTGTGAGGAAAAGAGGTAAATATGCTATCTCAATGTGGTTTAATGCCTTAGTAGAAATGAGCTTATAATGCTTGTTAAAACTACCTAAAGAGCTAATGGTACATGACTTAGGAAAATGTTCTCAAGGAGACTAGTAAAGGACATATGTCTTGTTGTGTGTATTTGCAGGTCAAAGGCTTATATATTGTGGAAATTCAGTGTTTAAGGTTTATGCAATTTAAGGGCCTAAGAGCCATGTTATTTAAGGGCCTAAGTGCCAAGCAATTAAGTTTATGCACTATATTGTGATGTAGTGTAAATTTGGTGAAGTTTTGTGTGTGAGAAAGTTCTTGATGGATTTTAGGTGTTCTTGTATGAAATAAGGTAAAAACCTAAGTGTTGGATGTGAGAATGTACAAGAGAAGCTATGGCAAAATTTGGGAAATGTATAAGAAGTTCTAAGTGTTTTAAATAAGTTTTGGTGAACTAGGAAGTGCTAAAGGTGAACAAGTGTTTTACTAGAGAAGAAAACATGTATTAAGGTGATTTTAAGTGCTACAAGGATTTAGGTATTATCTTGGGAGTTCTAGGAATTCAATGTGTGCTTTTGAGAATGTATTTGAGTCTTGGAGAAGTTTGTTTAAGGTTTAGGTAATGTTAACATTCAAGGAATAAATGATGTTTAAGTAGATGTGGAAAAGGAGATTTAGTTGGTAAGAAATGATGCTTGGAAGATGATGTTAAAATGAGGAGAAAGCATTATGGGCATAGTGGTTATCATAAGTATGGAACACCACTTAGAAACCTAAGGAGAATATCATAAGTGTTAGGAATTTCGGTATGAAATGAGTAAGTGATTAAGGAGATAGAAAATGAGTTTTATTGATGTTGTATGAGGGTGTGAGTGTACCAAATGATGTTGGGAAACATTATGAGGTTTTTGGAGAAGTTTGGTGAAATTGGTTAAGTGATTAAAGGTTTAGAAAATGAGTGTTTTGCCTTGTCCGAACATCCGTCCGGACATGGACGTTCGGACAGGCCCTGTTGCATAAAAATTTTCAGAGTCTCGACTTGTGTCCGACCTTGGGAAGTCTGGACACAAGTTCGGACGTACCTACTTCTTCATTCAGATTTTCCTCGACCCATGTCCGAACTTCCGAAGTCCGGACACAAGTTCGGACATGCGTCTGTATTCAGTTTTGAGTCTCGACTTGTGTCCGAACTTGGGAAGTCCGGACACAAGTTCGGACAGGCCACTGTATGGACCAAAAACTTTGCTTTAAGGTGGGAAAGTTGCCTAAAAATGGTGATTACTAAGTAATGATGTTATAAGAATGTTAAGGACATGTTAAGTGAGTTATAATGACAATTTAGTGGAGGAAATTGTATTAAAATGTAAAAGTAAAACAAGTTAAAATGTGAACTTATATAACCAAATTAACGGGGATAAGTTATAAGCATTAGACTTTAAACAATCATGTTACCCCGATGTTAATAAAAGTACATGTAATGTTATCAGTTGTTCGAGAATTGCTCGAGGAACATAAGTGGACGTGGTAAAGTGGACTCCGGTGACAGGTATGGTTTTCTTGCAACTGTGTCCTACCGGATTACACCGGCTTGTATGCCAATGTGTTTTCTGTATGTTTGCCACATTGTAAGATTAAACATGTAATGAGTTTACAGTAATTCATTTATGTGGCGTATTCAACTCCGATACCATCTAACCTCAGAAGTGTTAACCTTAGTTAACTGAGTCTAGGATCACATGAGAGTTTGGTATTCGGAGTAAACGACCCGAACCATGGGACGTTCTAACCACGGCTATGCGTGTGTTAATGGTGTGATATGAGTATGTGAATGTAGGGATCTCCCTTGTGTGTTTAACCCAGTAGTAATGTTGTTATAATGTGTGAATGTGATAGACTCCATAGTGGGGTTCTAACTAATATCTAAAGTAAGTATGTACTAACAGTGGTGAGGAATCCGGTTAGGCCGGTCGCGCGTTGTTTGGGAGTGGGTATCCTTTTTAGCCTTACCCTTCTCTCTGTTATGGTTGTTTCCCTCACGGGTTATGATCTCCCATTAGCTTATTCCAAAGCTTAGCTATTCTGACTTATGATCGGTTTGGGGGAACATGTGTTTGTGTGGTGTGCTCGGGCCTCCAAACCCGAGCCATCTTAACTTAAGTTACTCGTCCGACTATTAGGACGGTAATGAGTGTTGTTGTTGTATAACGAGCTTACCATGAGGGTGACACCATTCTCTAGGCTCACCAGCGAATTAACTATGTTTGGGTCGGTTCCTAAGAGGACCGTTCCCGTTATGTTATGTGATGTTGTTGTAATGCAATTCCTATTGCGATGTTATCATGTGCACGTCGGAACGTGAAAAGTGTTGTTATGTTTTGTTATGTGAGGAATGTTATATGTTGTAAGATATGGAGTGGGTGGATCATGGAAATGAATCCCAGCTGCGATAAGAGGCGTTTAAGGGTAACCCGATTTAAGGGTAAGTGTCGTCTATTAAGGAAGTAGCTCCATTAGAGGAGGAACACTCTAGGGATAATGAATACCATGAGTGACTTATCAAGTAAGGATGTATTATCCGTTTGTTGAGCCATTGAGGCGAAATGTTATGTGTTGTGTGTTTACAGTTACATGCATGATTCAAATATAATCAATCGCATGCTAAGACGACAATTAGTTGTGCGTGGCCCGGTAGCATGTAGGCTGCGGGATTACCATACCAGCAAAGGTGCTGAGCCCCTTGGGGGCCACCCTTTCTCTTCTTTTCCTATTTCAGGTACAATAGCTGGAAGCCGTTCGAGAGTAGGACGGGGTAGTCGTTGTACATGGGTAATCATTTAAGTGGTATATATACAGTAGGTGTAGTAAGACCGAAACTGTTATCGGCATCGATTTGTAAATACTCGGTACAGTTGGAAGGCTTATTTGTGTTGGTTGTTGTTAATAAAAAGGTATAGTAATGTACAGTTGCTCGGGAATCTAGTCCATCAGACCGGTGCAATGTAAATGTAATAGCCTTGTTAGCCACGTGGGTGGTTAACGGCGTGTAACACCAACGAGTTAAGTTATGTGAAGTAGTAGTATACTTTCCGCTGCAGGATGTTGTTATGTGTTTGTTGTTGGATGGGGTGTTACACCGTGGCTACACTGTCGTCCTTCCTTCTTAATTCAGTTTTGAGTGATAGATTTTGTGGTTCGCTGTGTCTATTGTTCATCCTTCTCTACGTTATGAATTGGGGTTCTTATTCTTCGGATCCAGTGATTGTTGTTCTACACACAGATTGGGCTTGTTGCTGCTAATCATTGAGTATCCTGTTCTTCTACGAGCAGGTTTGGTTTACAGAAATTGGGGTTCCATTGTGTATTTCCCTTCCTCTACATTTTTTGATTTGGAAGTATATGTTGTGGAATTCAGTGGTTGCATTTTGCGCTATGGCTGGGAATTGTTCGGAGTTCCTGTAGGACAGATTAGTTTGCCGATAATTCTTCTACTAATCGAGGTAGGCGGTTACTTGATTCAGTGCGGGAGTTCACCCATTGGGTTTTGACAAGGTTTTGTCGATGAATTTTGTGTGGTTTTCGATTGCGTTTTTGTGATGCTTACAACTGGTTAAACCCCCATGGTTCCCTATGTTTCAATCTGACTTGGTGTAAGTGACAATTTGGCAAACTGTGATGTAAGTCTGTGCATTTTTCCCTTCTGTTACTGTTCTGGAAATAGAAGTTTTTTGACATGTCCAGACGTCTCTCCGAACATTGACATTCGGACAGAGCGTCTGACGTTCTTTAATTTTCAAAGTCGGGGTGTGTCCGAACATCTGTCCGAACATTGAAGTTCGGATAGTGTGCGAGGACGTTTTGGACTACAAGTCTCAGCGTGTGTCCAAACTTGTATGTCCGGACACATGTTCGGACACTCCCTTGGTTTCTCCTCTGATTTTAGTTCGATTTGTGTCCGAATATTGACGTCCAGACACAAGTTCGGACTCCACCACGTACTTAACTTTCGTAATTTGTCCGAACTTCCGTCTGAACATTAATGTTTGGACCTTTGGTTTTGAGTCTCGACTTTGTTCGAACACATGTTCGGACATTTGGAAATTTCTAAATCTGAGTCTCGACTGGTGTCCGAACATTGACGTTCGAACACCTCACTGGTTTTGGCATAACTCTTCCGTTTGAACTCCGTTTTGAGTGTCATTCATGGTGTTGGACTCCTTTAAGTCTGTACTAATGGTTTCTGAGTGTTTTGGTATGTTTGAATGCTAGTTTGCTTCTGTTTTTGCAAACTCTCTGTTTTGGGACACTGTACTTTGTTTCTGAGCCGTGAATGGCTGGGTCGAGCTATTTCGTGGTATACCATGTAGATGTCATCTGAGTGTGGGTCATTCTCTTTCTGTTTCGTGGTGTTGACGAACCCTTTGGCCGTTTGGTCATTTCTGCGTTGCCGAGGGATATGTTAGATCCATGGATCTCCTACCCTTTCTGAGTGTTATGCATTATACTGATGTCCCCTTCTGTTTGTGAACTCTGAACATTTCTGAACTGGGAACTCTTGCATTCCATTGTGACATTTACTCAATTAAACTTCAGTCTGTTTTGGAAACTATTCTTGAGCTGCTTATCTTCTGAATCTACTTCTGATTTCAACTGTTTTGAGTGACCTCATTGATGACGTCGCTGCTTACTGGGCATAGTTGTGTGCTCATTCCCTACTTCTACTGACATTACAGATTGAGCAGCGAACGTCACCACTGTTTGATTTCTGAAGTTTAGTTGGTTAAGCTTGTATCTGTCATGTGATGCATTTCTGTTTCAGACTTTGTAGCCTTTGGGCCTTGTTATTTACATCTGACTTTTGACATGAATCTTGGGGATTTGTATTAACATTTGGTACTCGATGTACTGGATTTACATTTATTTATAGAAGTTTTATTTTGGGCCTTTAATTGCGAACGTTGGTTTAGAGCCTTGCGTTATTATGTAGTAATACGTGGCGTGTAATGCCCCTAACTCCTAGGCTAGTGTTGGGGGTTTTACATCATCTCTGATGTTGATAAAAATGTAGACTTGGTTCTTAAAATGGTATGGAAATGAGAGAAATGGGAAACATAGTGCTTTCTTTGATAATTGTGTACCAAGTTTTTGTTTGAACTTTTTTTGTGTGAATATCTCACCTCTATTTTATTATTTTTTTCTATTTAAAATCCCATAACGTGAAGTATTATACTCGTGAAGAAAAGTTATTAAAATTCTAACGTGGTTGCTATATAAAAAAGAAAAAATTGACATATAATATGATATATACCGTGAAATAAACACATAGGTATGGAGCCGCTCCGCTGACATCCAAAATATTAAGGGTACGGTGACATCTTTTTATGATCGTTGGATTGACTGTAATCACTAGAGACTATTAGATTGATGTAACACTGAAATGATAGTGCTCTAATTTTTTTCTCTTTCCTTTCTCATCACACCGTACTAGTTTTTTTCTTCTCCCATTAATGCTATAATTTTCTCTCTTTTCTCCCCTCTATTTATTTTACGTGTCCTCCCATTTCCTCTAAATTTTCTCTCTTTCATCTCCCACCTCGATATAATTATTACACTATTATTCAATAGATGAGAGTTTATATATACTTAAATAAAATAATTCTATTTTTCAATTATTCAAACCCTGTCGTTATAGTATTTAATATTTTAAATATAACATTAAAAATGAACTCTTAATTCGAATAAATAAATATAAACAATATGTTATATTTTTGATATACTTAAAGCTAAATATATTGATTTATTACTTTTTCTTTTTTATGTTGTTTATATATGAAAAATGTTAAACTAATTTTTAAAAGGTTTTTTTTTAAATACAATCCTAATATACAACCTATAGGGTATGGGGTGTCGAACCTCGGACTTATTGGTACTAATATTTGTATTTACATTCAAGTAGGTAAAGGAAAATAATTCTTCTTTTACTTATTGCAATGATATTATTTATATAGCTAATGCTATTTTAAAAATAGTATTAAACACTAATATATAATATGAAATGGTTATAATAATTGTATTATTGTGAATGTTTTATTTAATTACATACAAAATTTAGTCTATTTACTCATATTATATGATTGATTATTAGTTAGATTTTAATCTAAATTTGTAATTGTTACACTTGTAAATTTTATGCTAAGCATATATTTGAGTACATTAATGACCAAGCAATTTTTAAAATTTAAATTTTAAGAGGCACCATACATTCGAGGAACTAAAATTCCAGCTTGGGATTGAGGACTCAAGCGAAATTCAAACTTTAGTAATTTCGGGGTAAATTAAATCACTAATTAATAAGTTTTTCTCAAACACTCAATTTCATTATTGTAATCAACATTATATGATCGATGTCCGCGCTTACCTGTAGGTTACCCTCGTATTACTTGAACAGTTGGACAATTTTTTATTTTTTCTAAACTACAACATTGTACTTCGACAACTAAACGAGAAGATACTTTGACTTTATCATGCAAACAATTAGACTCAGTAACTAGTTCGCTTCATTTTTTCAACGCCTTAAAATTTTTGAAGTCAGCGGATCAATGTCCGTGCTTACCTGCAGCTTACCCTCATATAACCTGACGGATGGAAAGTTTTTTTTTTGAATTTTAACTTTATACTCCGATGACTAAACGAGAAGATATTCCGATTTTATCACTCGAGCAATTATATTTAGTAACTCATTCACTTTATTAGTCAGTTGACATAGAAATTTATTCCACGCCTAAAATTTTTTAAGTCAATTGATCGATATTTGCGCTTACATACAGGTTACCCTCGTATTATCTGAGCGGTTGGACAGTTTTTTCCCGAACTGTAACATTGTACTCTGACAACTAAATGAGAAGATACTCTGACTTTCTACGCGAACAATAACATTTTGTATCTTGTTCACTTCATTTACTCAATTATGTAAAAATTTATTCAAACCCTTCAAATTTATGTCAATGGATCAATGTCCGCGAGCAATTTGATGACTAAATGATAAGATACTTCGACCTTATCACGCGAGCAATTTGATTTAGTAACTCTTTCGCTTAATTTAGACAATTGATGTAGAAATTTATTCAACACCTTAAAATTTTCAAAGTCAATTGATTGATGTTTGTGCTTACTGTAACACCCTAGATTTTTCCTTAAATGAAAGTATACAAAAATACGAATCTAACGTCGCAAACGGATTCTAAAACAGACTTCAAACGAGTCTTAAAACTGCAAAACAAGCTTTTCCTGAACTTGTGTCCGGACGTTGATGTTCGGACACAAGCTGAGAAGAAACGGACTGAGAAACCCAAGTGTCTGAACTTGTGTCCGGACATTGATGTTCGGACACAAGTCGAGAGTTTGGAAATCAGAAAGCAAAAACGTCTGAACTTGTGTCCGGACATTGACGTCTGGACACAAGTCGAGAGTTGAAATACAAGACGTCTGAACATGTGTCCGAACTTCACAAGTTCCGATAAAAATCCTTTGCGTGGTCCGAACGTTGGTCCGAACTTGTAAGTTCGGACATGAGCCGAAACTCACAAGTTGGAATCATCCTTACATGCTGCTCGAACATGTAAGTTCAGACAGATGTTCAGACACATCAAGAACAGTGAAAAGAATAAACACTCTCGGGGCCTGTCCGAACATTGATGCCCGGACGGACGTTCAGACAGGTCCTAAAATGTGATTTTCAGAAGGTAAACAGGGTTAGAAAGAGTGTAAACAACTACGGAATAGAGATCAAAGCATCATAATTATCTCATCATCAAAGATAGCAAATGTTGCCACAGAAATACAACGGAATAACTTCGAATCCAAGGTGCTACCGTCACAATCAATCCCTTGAGTGCTCAGGCTAAAAATCAATAAACTTTAACAAACCAAACTTAAACATAGTATCTCAAAAAAGGTAATAACTTAAATGTTGAGTCATGAATAACGATAATTCTCTAAAACTATGTGGCAGCGCATTTCCCATCCCCAATCTCAGCAATCTGTACTTGCGATCAGAAAACGATAGACAAAACACGAAAGGACCGCACAAATCAGAAAAACTGAGTAAATCCTACCTCATTGTGTAAAATACATTTTGAAGTTCCTTTTATCAATTTATCATAAGAGGAGAGAGACTTAAGCAATTAAACCATTTTTCTAGAAACAATAGTAATCAACAAAAACCATAGGGAGCTTTCAACAGGAAACAGTCACAATTCTGAATACGGAGGTCACCTATGGGACCCTCAACAATAATACCACGGACAGTCACCTATGGGACCGTCAAACAATAATAATCAAGGACAGTCACCTATGGGACCGTTAAACACCACCTCACCCTAAGTTCTTAAGTGTGCACACCCCCTATGAAACATCAGTCCATAAAGTAGATCATAGAGCTTAACTGCAGTCGTTGTATGCAGCGCAAAAGAATATAATATGGAGCACCTATGGGCTCCAAAGACATGGTAATTATTCTTGTGAAAGTCTCCCAAAATCCTCAATCAAATTACCACCAATAAATTCTAATTCAGCCATTCTCAATACCCGGGGAAGAATCCCAATTTGCAAAACCTCAATCAGAGATTAAATTATCTTCCAACAGTAATAAAATCAAAATTCCAAAACATTTTCCTCCAATTTGCAAACCACGGAATTAAACAATATTGAAATTGAATCGATCTTTTATTGAATCAAGAGGAACTCTCTGATGAATACAGAGGTTTACACTTACAATAGAACGCGAGAATGTAATATTGCTGTGTTTACTTTTCTATCTATTTTATACAGACTGAGACGGAAATATATATATGTGTATACAGAGTACATCTAACGGTAACATCTTAACATAACAGAAACGGTAATATAAGATGCAATATAAGATGTACTGCTAACATACTTATATTCCAACAGCCCCCCTCAAGACTTGGGGTATGAGAGGTAGGGAGCATAGTCAAGTCTTGAAGTTGCATAGGCGTATAATGGAATATTAGTCAGTCTGAGGGTTCAACTTCTGTTGGAACTCTTTGTAGTCTTTTGCTGTAAGCTGTTTTGTCAAGAGATCTGCCAGTTGCTGTTTTCCTGGTATGTGCTGTAAATTGATGAGGCCTTGTTGGATCTTTTCTCTAACAAGATGACAGTCCAAATCTATATGTTTTGTCCTCTCGTGGAAGACAGGATTTCTTGCAATGTGGATTGCAGCCTTGTTGTCGCAATTAACTTCAATTGGAGTAATTTCTTTGACTCCAAGATCATGAGCAAGCCTTGACAGCCAAGTGAGTTCTGTGGTAACCCTCCTGATTGCTCGGTATTCTGACTCTGCTGTGGATAAGGAAACTGTTTGTTGCTTCTTTGACTTCCAGCTAATGCATGTTCCTCCCAGCATTATGATGTACCCGCTGACTGAGCGTCTTGTCAATGCACAGCTTGCCCAGTCAGCATCGCAGTATGCAGTCAAGGTGAAATCTGGTGAAGAGTTGAAGAAGATTCCTTGTCTGATGCTGCCTTTAATGTACTGCAGTAAGTGGATAGCTGCCTTCAAGTGTTCCTCCATCGGTTCTTTGAGGAATTGACTTAAGAACTGCACTGGATAGGCAAGATCAGCACGTGTGTTAACCAAAAAATTAATTTTTCCAATTAACCTGCGATAGATTGTAGGGTCTGACAGGGGCTGTCCTTGGATTTTATCCAGTTTTATTCCTGTTGGTAGAGGGACTGAAACAGGTAAACTGTTAGTACACAAATTCATCTATTAAATCTTGAGCATACTTACCTTGATGGAGGATGATACCTTGCTGGTTGTGCAGAAACTCCATACCTAGGAAATAATTCAATCTTCCCAAATCTTTGATTTTAAATTCAGTATGGAGAGACTGTTTTACTTTGCTGATTTCTGTGGTGTCATTTCCAGTAATTATGATATCGTCAACATATATTCCTATGAATGTTCTCATGTCACCATTATACTTAATGAATAAGGAATAGTCATTCTTTGACTGCACATAACCATGACAGAACAGGAAATCGCTAGTCTCTCAAACCATTTTCTGGAGGCTTGTTTTAGCCCATATATAGACTTATGCAGTCTACATACTTTGTTCTTATATAGTTCTTTCATTCCATCAGGTATTTCCATGTACACTTCTTCATGGAGATGTCCATGGAGAAAAGCATTGTTTATGTCAAGTTGGCAAATATTCCAAGACCTTTTAACGGCAACAGCAACTAACATTCTTACTGTTGTCATCTTAACAACAGGGGAAAAGGTTTCCCAATAGTCCTCACCATATTTTTGATTATAACCCTTAGCAACTAAGCGAGCCTTAAATCTCTCCAAGGTACCGTCAGCTTTCAGTTTACCCTAAAAACCCATTTACATCCAACTATATGCTTTCCTTTTGGAACATCTATAATGCTCCATGTCTTGTTGTCATGTAAGGCCTTAAGTTCAGATTTAATAGCCTCTATCCATTCTGTTTTCTGAATGGCTGTTTTGTATGTTCTTGGTTCAGAATAATTTTGGGATTTGATCAGAAAAGAGAAGGATTGTGGGCTTAAGCATCTTACAGGGAGAGTTTTGAGAGGCTGGATATCAGCTAGAGGTTCTGAAAGGGAGTTGGTGTTGTTGTCTGTGTTTCTCATCCTTTCATGCAAAATTTCTGTGAAAAGATCACTATCAGAGAGCTGAGCTTCTCCTAAGAAATACTCATTCAAATAACCAGGAGGATGTCTGTCCCTAGTGGATCTTCTGGGAATACCACTGTCATTTTCTGGATTTTCACTATATGCTCTCTGTCTTCTATAGAAATCTGTTGTTCTGTGTTTTCTTCTGTCTGATAATCAGAATCACTGTCACAATATTCTGTGATGTTTTGATTATCAGTATTCTGGTTTAGATTAACAGTTTCTATAGTAGGCTGAACAGATTTTAAAGGGAACTGATTTTCATAGAAAGTCAAATCTCTGCTGACAGTCATAGTATAAGTATCTAGGTCCAAGACTTTATACCCTTTTTTATTCTCAGCTATTCCCAAATAGACACAGGCAGACCCTCTTGGGTCAAATTTCCCTTTTCCTTTCTCTAGGTGTGTTCTATAGCATAAACACCCAAAGGCTCTCATAGTAGTGTAATCTGGTTTTTCTTTGTAGAGTATTTCATAGGGTGTCTTTCCATCTATAGCTTTGGAGGGTAATCTGTTTATTATATATGTAGCATATTTGATGCATTCTCCCCAGTAATCTAAGGTTAGATTTGCTTGGTAAAAGAGGGCCCTAGCAGTTTCTAGAAGATATTTGTGTTTCCTCTCCACAACACCATTTTGTTGTGGAGAGTGAGCACAAGTGGTCTGGTGAAGAATTCCATTTTCCCTAAATATTTGACACCCTCATTGCTACTCCCAAGTGCGAAGCTTATCACGCTGATTTTTCTTATGTGGTGTGAAGTGTCTTGCAACAAGTTAACAAACACACAAGAATATAGAAGGCATCTGATTTGTTCCTAGTAGATGAACCCAGTGCTTCTACTGAAGTCGTCTACTAAGGTTAAGAAATACCTGTTGTTATCATGTGTGGGAACCTTAAAAGGTCCCCATACATCTATGTGCAGAAGCTCAAAACAATCTTTGGTTTAATAACAGAATCAGTAAAGGGTTTCCTGACACTTCTGGCACGATGGCAAATATCACAAGCTATCTGTTTTTCAGAAACTCTCTCTTTTATTAATCCCAAAGTATACAATTTGTTATAAGGAACATGTCCTAGACGGAGATGCCACAAGGTGTCACTACTTTGTTTATCTACAGAATTGAAGGAATTTGCATTACCACAATCATGGCTAACAAGGAAACAGAGATCATCTAAACTGTTATTACACAGAACATATAACCCATTCATGCATCTTCCAAAAACCACTCTATTTTTCTGATCAAGGCCCTGCACATAACAATAAAACTCATGGAATATCACAGAGTATCCAATTTGCGCAATCAGTTTCTTGACAGACATTAGGTTGAATTGGAAACTATCAACAAATAATACTCCTTTAAGCAAGAATTTGTTTCCCAATTTAACTGTTCCTTGTTTAGTCACATTTTGTATGTGCCCATCTGGCATTACTATTCTCCTAGTCTCTTCTAGATTTTGCATACTGACAAATAAATTTTTATTTCCACATATGTTCCGAAGCTCCAGAATCAATTATCCAGGAGCTTTGATTCACTATGTCAGTTGGGCTAGTCAGGCAAACAGAACAAAAAGAGTAGGTTGAGTAATACCTGCGAAACTACAATAGTTTTCCTTCAACTCATCGCTTGTCTGACCCTTCTGCAACATGGCCTTGAGTTGGCCAACTTCTTCATCGGTGAACCCAGCCAGCCTTGAATTCTTTGTGTCTTCACCTGCTTCAGCAACCGCAGTGCCCGCAATGGTGTTCGATCTCTTTTTCCACCAGTCTGGGTAACCTACCACCTCAAAGCAGTTCTCCTTTACATGCCCCTTCTATGGCATTTGGTGCAATGAAGTTGTTGTTTGTTTGGGTCCTTTGTTGCAGTTCTGTAACCAAGATTCTGACCAAATTTCTTCTGCGGGTCTCTTCTCGCACCAAGTACAATCGCATCTTGCTCCGGTAAGCCGTTCTTTGTGTGTAATTTCTTTCGTTTTTCTTCTTGACATATCATCGAATATGCTTCTTCGATGTTGGGTAAAGGATCTTTCAGCAGTATATTGGCAGTGACGTTGGAGTAGTTCTCGTTTAATCCCATAAAAAATTGCATTAGTTTTTCTCTCTCCCGTCGTTTTCGAT
Source organism: Limonium bicolor (assembly GCA_023374045.1). Lineage (NCBI taxonomy): Eukaryota > Viridiplantae > Streptophyta > Magnoliopsida > Caryophyllales > Plumbaginaceae > Limonium > Limonium bicolor. The sequence continues at coordinate 57,975,972 of CM041783.1, read as the reverse complement.
TCTCCGATTTTGCGCTGCAGGTACAAGTCGAAGTCTCCTCTAGGGCTTCTAGCTCCAACCAGATTCGTCGCATCTTGGTGTGATAATCGGCTACGCTGTCCGCATCTTACTCCATCTTACTCAATTCTCTTTTGAGTGAGTAGATTTGAGTAGCGTTGGCTTGCTCATATGCAGCACATAGGGTTTTCCACGCATCTGAGGCATTGGTGTAGTAGATGATCGTGTCTCCGATGTCTTTACTCAAGCACTGGGTCAGCCATGCGATTAGCATGTTATTGCATCTCTCCCAACTGGCGAATTTCGGATCATCACGACTTGGCTGATTTAGGGTTCCGTCGATAAAGCCAAATTTTTTTTTCGCCTTTAGTGACACCATCATCTTCCTCTTCCAACCTTCAAAACTTTCACCAGGTTTGTTTGAGAACATATATCCAACACCATTCCTGGGTTGTCGTTGGAGCTGAGGAAGTAGGGGTCGTTGTGATCGACCGCCCCGTTCTTGCCATCGCCCGTCGATGATTCAGTCTTCTCTTTCCCAGTCATGGTTGTATGTGAGGATTAAAGAACAGAAGAACAAGAAATCGAAGAAAGAAGAAACAAGATCGCACCGTGTGCTCTGATACCATATTGAAATTGAATCGATCTTTTATTGAATCAAGAGGAACTCTCTGATGAATACAGAGGTTTGCACTTACAATAGAACGCGAGAGTATATTATTGCTGTGTTTACTTTTCTATTTATTTGATACAGACTGAGACGGAAATATATATGCCTATACAGAGTACATCTAACGGTAACATCTAAACATAACAGAAACGGTAATATTAGATGTAATATAAGATGTACTGCTAACATACTTATATTCCAACAAACAATCATGAGCATAGGGATTTACCTGATTAGTCAAACAACTTCAGGAGAACAATCAACATGATCATTGGTAGCGCCCGTCGTCGTATTCGGGGTCTAAATTCATAACGACCAGCAATCAGAAGCTACTAATCACAACCAAATAAATTGATATATTATCTAAATAGTAGACTTTACCCGTCGCAAATCTAATTGGCACCAGAGAAGAGGTTCGACAATGGCAGGATTAAGAACGTGAGTTTGGGAGTTTTGGAGAGAAGGAGAGTAGTGGCGTCGCGTTGAGGTTGAAGAGATGATGGCGAAGATCTTGATTTAAATAGAATTAAATTGTAAAAGTGAGGAATGTTATTAATTAGATAAAAAGTAATCAGTTCTAAAAGAGAGAAGAAAATAATTAGTATTATAAATAATTTCAAAGAGAATTCAAATAATTAGTGTTGTAGATAATTGAAAGTGATAAATATTTAGCGTTGTGAATGACCGGAAGGAGAAGCTAGATGTCTAACAAATAACTGGTTAGAAAATAAAGGAATGATTTTCTAATTTGAAATAGGGTGAGAAGGAAAATAATTCAGCCGTTGTAAAGAGATAAGGATGAGCGTAAAATATCTAAAGAGGGGTTTAACTTATTTATTTTGGAATGAGAGAAAATAAAATAGAAGAGAATCATTAATTCAAACACAAGAATACCTTTACAGTAAAAAGAGACTAGAATAATAATACTGAATAAATCGGGAGAAGAATAAGGGTTTTACCAACATATAATTAATTTGGAAGAAGTAAAACTAGAATTGAACTCTTAGAATTAGGAAGACGTTGTAACGTCTACAGATTGTTGAGTTAATGATTTAAATGATAATATCCGTGAGAATAAGAGAGATATATTTAATTATAATCATTTTAGGAAGAGGAAGGAAAATAAAATAAGATAATCGTTTAACTTCCCTGGGCCCACTATTAACTCTAATATCGAATTATCCATCCATACCATATTCATTCTAATATAACGATTAACTTACTCACGTCAACTATATATTATACTTATCATAACTCAAAATTCATGGGTATTTCACTTACCTGCACCGTATTACCAGATGTTTGGAAAGTTTTTTCTGGACTATAACATTGTACTCCAATGACTAAACGAGAAGATACTTCGACTTTTTCATGCGAGTAATTAGATTTAGTAACTCGTCCACTTCATTTAGTCAATTGATGTAGAAATTTATTTAACACCTTTTAGTTTTTAAAGTTAGTTGATTGATGTTCACACTTACTTACCTGTAGGTTTCCCTCGTATTACCTAAACGGTTGGACAATTTTTTTTTTCAAACTGTAACATTGTACTCCGACAACTAAACAAGCAAATACATAGGTGATTAATATATTACAACTGTAAAACTTACAATAGTTGATTAAAATCTAACTAATAATAAATCATATAATTATTAGCAAATGGATGAAATTTTGTACCTTCAATAAAATAAATTACTATTATCCACATATTCTTGCCATTTATAATGTATTTTAGTTTTTAATTTAAAAAATAGCATTAGCTATATATATATATATTATATACATTACAATAAGTAGACAAAAGGTTTATGCTTCTTAACAAATTTTAAAATAAGTAAAAATAATACTACCAATAAGTTAAAAAACTAAGTCCAAGTTAAGATGATTAACATATATATATTTAGCTTAAAGTATATAAAGAATATATATTGCTTATATTTATTTATTGGAACTGGGAGTTAATTTTAAAAGCTTTATGGGATTATTTTACTTATTTAAAATCTTGTAAGAAGCATAATTCATTCTTCTAATTATTTTAATGTGTATGATTTATATAGCTAAAAATATTAAATACTATAATAAAATGGTTAGAATAATTGATGGACAGTCGAACTGTACAATTTTAAATGTAGCTAAATATAGCTATATGAATTATTAAAGATGGAAAGAGAGAAAAACGAATAGCATGGAAAGTGAAAAAAATTACGTATGTGAAGAGAAGGAAAGAGAAAAAAATAGAGCAGTGATCAACGGAAGGAATGTGAAAAAATTAGAGGTATGGGAAAAATTAGTGCAATGGGAGGAGAAAGGAAAAAAATTAGAACAGTGATTTATGAAAGAAAAGAGAACAAAAATATAGAGGGGTGAGAGAGGGAGGTTAGAGAACAAAAATATGAGCAGCCATGTACCCAATAGTTTATGGTGATCCTTTCAATATTACAATCAATCTAAGGGCCACTAATAATTACAATCAATCCAATAGTCATAAAAAAGGGAAAATTTACGGGATACCACTAAAAAGTTTGTTACTTTATATAATACCATCATTTTTAAAAAGTTTTTCAGATACCACAAAAAATAATTTTAATTCATCAGATACCACAAATTACGATCTCAAAATTTTTTAAGACTAAAATACCCCTACTTGTTAGTAAACATAGTTCATAGTATACCACATAAATATTTTTAATTCACAAGAAACCACAAAATTTATTAAATATTAAAAACAACAAAAAACTAATAAAAAATTATAGGCTTATTAATATATAGGTTGAAAGTTCATAAAATTAAAAATATCAAATATATAATTATAAAATTAATAAAAAATAAAAATACCAAGTTTTCGAGAGAATGATAATTCAAATTTTTTATAATATTTTTACTATAATAATATAAATATGGGAAATTTCACCAAATATCACTGAGTTTTTGTTTAATTCATGATATACCATTGTGTTTCTAATATTACATAGGATAACACCGAGTATTTACTTATTTCATCAGATAACACTCTATCACATAATTCGTTAACTTTTCCGTTAATATCCCTAGAAAAAAAGACTAAACTGCCCTATTATCAGTTAAACTAAGGTGGCATCTTATGGAATTTATCAATATGACAATTCATTTTGTGAGACAATTAATTAATAATAGGAGTATTTTTGTCATTATTTAGGAAAAATAACAAAGAAGTTAACAGAATATGAGACAAGAGTATTATCTGGTGAAAACTCAATGTTATCCTGTGTAATTTTAAAAACATGATGGTATATTGTGAATTAAGCAAAAGCTCAATGGTATTTGGTGAAATTTCCCTATAAATATTATTATAAAAAATTAAATTTATATAAAGTAAGATTATAAAAATTAAATTATCATTCTCTTTACTATTGTTGGCTATTTTTGATCAAATTTGTGACATTTCTAATATAATTATACCTTTTATTATTCTTCATATTTTTAGAGATTTTTTTATTATATATATATATATGGTATTTTTATGTTTTCAATTTTAACTCATATATAAGAAAAAGTTCACTTTTGTCACTTACTTTTTAAAATATATTTAATAATTTTTTTTTGTATTTTTCAATTAAGTATATATAAATTGATATTATATAAAAATAATATATACTATATACAAACTAATAATTTGACAAAAAAATAAAACAATAGTTAAGAGTTATTAGTCTAATAATATTTTTTTATTTTACTCCCTATGTCCTACATCCGGTGTCCGATTACCTTTTCCTTTTTGTCCCAAAATAGTGTGTGATATAGTCTTATGAAATTTGAACTCCTCTCTACTCTTTCTGGTTCTCTTAATTTTTGTGCAAAAGGAAATGAGACTCTGCACATGGACGGAGGGAGTATCATTTTACATATTTTAGTTCAAAACAAAAATTAATAAATATAAGTAACTAGTAAAAATTAACGTTCTTCATATAAGAGTTAAAATTGAAAAAACAAAAAAATACCATATATATAATAAAATCTCTAATGAATTATAAAAATAATATATTGGAGAAGCCACAAATTTGATTAAAAAGACAAAAACAGTAAAGAGAATGATAATTTATTTTTTTATAATTTAATTTATATAAATTTAATTTTTATAATACTATTTTACATTACTAAAAATACTATAAATTTTTTAATTATCATTCTATTAACTATTTTTATTTTTAATTAAGTTTTCTATCTTTTAAATGATATATAGTTTTTTTATATTCTTTGAATTTTTAAAATTTTAACCAATAAAATAATAAACTTATATTTTTATTATTTATTTGCTGTTTTTAATATATATTTTATTAAGTTTTGTGTATCTTGTTAATTAATATATTTATGTGGTATATTGTGAACTATGTTTATTACAAGTAGGGGTATTTTGGTCTTAAAATTTTTTGGGTTAGTAATTTGTGGTATTTGGTGAATTAAACCTATTTTTTGTGGTATCTAAAAAACTTTTTAAAAAACTGTGGTATTTTGTGAATTAACAAAATTTTTAGTGGTATCCCGTGAATTTTCCCCCAAAAAAATGCACCAATAACCTTAATATTTTGGATGTCATCGGAGTCACACCTGGTATGATCCTGACAGTTCGTTCACCACATTTAAAAGATTAATCTCCTTCTCACCAATCAAGCACGCTATGTGGTAGCTTATAGTGGTTAGAGTAATGATATGTCAATTTTATACTCCTTCCAGACGATTGTTATGGTTTCTATCACTCTTTTCAAAATATAAAATATTTTAATCTTTTTTATTACTTATTTTCTAATTTTAACTTTTATCTTATAACTATACTTTTCAAATTACTTCAATTTCTAATGCAATTGGGTAAAATTATTTTGTTATCGGGCACCTTTAAGATAATGCAGCAAATTGGTGCGTTTGAGCTGGACGCCGAACACTAAACTTGGTCAAAAATGTTATTGTTGTTAATGGTTGTGGCCGCTTATTTTGTTGCTGCGGCCTGCCGCTACACATATACACCAGAGAGACCTTAACAAAACACACAACATTCAACTGATATTTAAGATCAAACTATGATGGCGAGAGGAATCTCTCTAATCCATCACTCTCTTTTATTTATACTTTCTATCCAAAAAATAAAAAATCAATGGAATAGTATAAAGTAAAAATCACTTCTCTGGCATGTATGTCTCTCTAACATAACATCATTGCCGCAGATGGAAGGATGCTCCTGGTACATGCCCAATCAAAACATTTCTAACAAAATTGTGTGTAGCTAGCTACTCTTATATGGTATGAAGAACCTTAAGTTCAAAAGAATTAAGAATGAAAAATGAATCATGTATCCTCTGATCACTTTTATTATTATTAGCAAGATGTAGCAGTACTGCTATTATTCCTACTCTCCCCAAATCCTCCTCCAACCGTCCCTGGACACTCTTGAAAGAATTGCTGTGGGATAGCCGCGGCCCTATTCAGCTCTAAATCTGGAGAATGGTGGTGTGAATCCATTGGCTGAAACAGCATCAGCGGAGTCTGATCGTGTTGTTGATGTTGTTCTTGATGATAAGAAGTGGTATCAAACCCAGTCCCAAGAGCCAGTGAAGGAGGCATATCAACTACATGACTTGAATTATTATTATGAACCATATGTCCAAATGATCTTCCACCACCACCACCACCAATAGTTACACCGCTCGAGTGATCAGAATTTGAACCACCACCCATCATCAATCCTCCTGGTAAACCATCACCATTACCACTGAATGTCAAGAACTGCTCTGCTTGTAGTTGCTCTTGCTTGAGAGGACTGGTTTGTTGTTTTTGCTGTTGCTGCTCCAAATTCCTCATCAGTTCATGCTCTTCTTTATCTTGCATTGCAGCTACCAATTGTTGTGCAGTAAGGATATTGTCGTCCTGATCATCATTCAGGTTTTGGTTATTATTATTAGGGTTGTTGTCATTGAACAACAACAGATTGGATTCTCTCATCATCATTCCTCCATTGCTCCGGTTATGATTTACTGTCTGCAGTGGTTGTGGTTGATTATCTCCTATGTCAAACCCAGTAATACCAGATGTTCGACCTTTATCAGGGATACCCATCATCTGTGCCATGTTATACTGCAACATATAATTAGGGTTAGAAGGTAAAACACCATCACCACCACCACTGAAAGACGGTGGGCCAGAGACATTGTTGGAATGATGATGAAACTGACCACCACCACCACCACCATTATGCGGAAGATTATGAGAATGATGCAAGTACATATTCTGCCACATGGGTCCAAATCCAACTTGACCGCCAGTGCAGGACGCGAGCTCCCTCTTGGCCACGTCCAACTCATTCTTCAACTTGTGATGCATCTGCTGGAGGTAGGAGATGAGACCAACGCACCCATAGACTGGGTCCGACAGTCTCGACTCTGCCTCATAAGCGAGCGAATTGACAGCTTCTTCACGCTGAGAGACAGGAAGCTCATTGAGGATCTTGGTTACATTGCTGTTACCGAATACTTTGTGAATGTTGACGAATCTCTGGGGTTGGTCTGGTGGAAAGTAAGGTGCTAAGACACACTCTTGGGTGCACTTTCTTCGTAAGAACTTGCACGCCGCGCAGGGTGAGTTTGAAGATGACATGATCGATCAATGGTGCTTTGAGGTAGTTATAATGGAGGATATAAAAAAAACAATTCCATGTTTTTTAAAAAATCGTACGGAATTCTGATTATCAAATGTTGTGCAGCAGATGAGTTAGTGCCATATTGAAATTATAGTTTTAGGTTTTATATATCTATCATATGTGCGAACAGCGGTGATTAAGAACTCATTCTCTTTTGATAAAAAAAACTAGTAGGTGAGATGGGTGAAATTCGAATAAGAAATCATGGACAGTAATTAGATCAACCACCGCGGGTTAAATTTCACATGATCATGACCTTTAAATTAATTATTTCGTCGATGATCATCAGCAGAGTGGCGTACAAAATGGGGAAGATTGAAAGGGAAACTTAAATTGCCATCTACCTTTGAGTTCTACAAAGGCAAAACCAGCCAATTGATTTTAGTATTCACCTTGTGTTGGTTGAAAATCTCTCCCCCTCCCTACTTGAATCTCCTTCTCTGAATTACACGTCAACTGCACCTGCAATTAACCATTTGAAAACCTATCAATTAAGAAATTTGGGACACCGATGCCGGTAAATGAAAAATAAAGTGAAACATCCCGATCATCTATTTAATACTTATCGATAAATTCAAAAAACAGAGGTTGTTCATAGACACACATTACCATATAAACATATATATGGACATATTACAGCTAGTGAGATTCAGGGAGGGAGAAGAGAGAGGAGGAGGCGCCGGAGGCGGAAGAAGTAAGATTAAGAGGAAGATGACAAAAGTGTAAACCACAGCACAAAAAAAGAAAACACAAGAGGGAGAGATACTGGGAGAATTTTACGTAATCATAGCGAGGCCCTTTTTTTAATCTGATTCCCAGTAGTAGTAGGGGGCAGATACACGATGAGAGTTGTTGATGCCAGAGAAAATGGAGGAACACTGAAACAGGTGAAGAGAGAAATGACTCACACGATAAGTTTTATTTATAGATGTTCATGGTGGGAAGCCAAGCCAGGGAAGAAGATGATTTAATAATATTGTCTTAAAACAGAAATGGTCATTTGTTTGTTATAAATTCAATTAAGCAGAAAGAAATAACACACTCCAAAAAAAACAAATAGAATTCCATTTCAGAAGTATCTGTTAGCAGAGTTGTTATGTGAAATGATTTTTTGCCCTAAATACTCGGATCGTTAACACTCTTGTTTTCCTTTTTTTGGAAAATGTATACTATGACTAGTACCTGTTTTGGTCCATATGATCCATCCGTTTGGCTAAAAAGACTTTTATACAACTATAGTTGATGTGATATATTTTTTAGATGTATTAATATATATTTATTATTTTATTTTCTAAAAAATAAAGAATGAATTACTTTTTGTAATTGTTCCACAAAAGAAATCGAAAGAATTTTGAATTGTTTAAAAAGAATTCTTGATTGACTGACTGTCCTAAAAACACGTTAATATACACATTTATGGTTTAGCATCTCAAGTCAAAGGCTTACAAGTCAAATCTACCAAAGTTCATTCTAGTACTCGATTGCTGGAAAATTGTTAAAAACTGTGAACAAATGACCATACATGAGTTTTCAAAATAATCAACCAATATATATTAAAAGATAAAATACCACATTCTTGTTACATTGATGCATTTCATAAGAAAATGATAGAGTTATGAAATTCCATTATACGTGAGCCTTAATTCACAAAATGTCATCCTTACCCTGACCAACAACAACAAAATTGTAATACCGCAGCTAATTTAAAAACTTAAATTATGCCACTATGATAAAAAGTTAGAAAATCTAAGTACTACCCAGGGGCGGAGCCAGAAATACAAATTGAGGGGGTCAAAGACAGAATTATAAAAATTAGGGGGTGTTTTTACTAAATTTTTCTAAAAAAACAAATTTTTACACTACAAATTTATGTAATTTAACAAAGTTAGGGGTGTTTTGCTCACTCCAGGCAAAGGCTGCCTCCGCCACTGGTACTACTACCAAATATTTGAAAGACAAAATAAAAAGGAATGAAATTGAAATAATAATGAATAAGTATTAACATATATATATATAGAAAATTTTAAACTAAATGAAACTTCCATTTTCTTTCTTCTTCAACTATTCAGCCTTATTCTACATTAAAATATTTACAATATAACTTGAGATAATTCTATAAATCTAGTTAGAAAATTTGACCACCATCAATGCAATGTATTAATTTTAACTTAATAAAATTTCACTTTATATCTTTATTATTGTCTTAAAAAATTTGTGTTCTATTTTTTGGTACTTATAATATTAAAAAAATTAAGATATTTTTCTGATTATCAATGATTTATGATTGATTTTTAACAATTTTATTTATTATGATAATTTTAAAATATTTTTTGGTACTTAATAAAATGTAATTTTTTAGATGACATGGTATTTGGGGATGTGTTGAGAAACTCAAACTATTGTGGATGTCCGGAGAGTTTACTGCATTACCCTTCATCATCAACTTCTTTCTACAATTCTCCACAAATAATTTTAGTTTTACTGCCAACTCGTTGAGATCTTCGAGAGCTTCAAGATGAGCGCAATCTTTTGTGCTTTTGGTGCAATGTCGAAAGTGGGTTCACCACTCCTGCCACTGCTCTCTGCCTTTGCTACGGCGACTTCACATTTGCCGCCGCCGCCCACCGCTAACCCCTCGTCGTCACCGTCTTGATGCTGCATGTTGTTTTTGGGTTTCATAAGTGTGGAAGCCTAAGTTGCTTCTACTTCCATGTTTTAAGTTTCCCCTTGCTTATGTATACTGTCTAGATTTAGGACGGTTTGTTCGGTCTATACGGTCTTAGGCAACCTACTTATAAGGTAGTATCCGTGGGATACTTGCATATAGTAGCTGACATTGCCTTGCTTGATCTTTCCCGGTGGTTAATTCACCAATGCTCAACGTATGAGGCCTTGATGTGATGTAATTTGTCTAATCTCTTGTTATGATGTAAATTGTCTTATGGCCTTGATGAAATATATCTGGCTTTAACTTTGAAAAATAAACTTCTTTTACAATTAACGAAGCCTTTATTCCCAAAATAACACTCCCCTCCACCGGAGCTTTGCCCGTAAGCTTTTCCTTCCTCGTCTGAGTGGAGGCTTCGCCCTCTTGCATGACTTCTTATTCGGATGGCCTATCCTTCTTTTTCTTTTTCTTTTCCTTTTGTCCTTCCCGTTCTTTCGTGTTTTGTCTTTTCGATCTACTTTGTTTTGGTTCAATCTTTTCCTTTTTTGTTCCTTTTCTATGTCCTTATCTTATGTTCTATGTAAGTTGTGTTTGCAATTACCTTCATGCTCTAGTTAAAGTGGGTCTAGTTAGAGTGTTGGTCTTTTGGAAAGAGTTGCATTCTCTTATTTCTTTTGAATCTTGAAGTTCTTTATGTTAAAGTCTTCTACTTTCAGAGGGAGCAAATAATGGCTCCTTTCTCGAATGGTTCCTTTTTCTTCTATCATCGGGGGTGTTTCTTTTCATCAACAAATACTTTAATCCCGTCTTTGGTTGTTCATATAGTATTCAGAGACCTTGTCGTTCTCTTCAATGGTAGTATTTTGGGATGATTAAAACTAAGATGAATTAGCTTAGCATGCCAGTGGAAAAGCGTTTCAATGTTGGTGGATTTGTGTGGTCTGCTTTGGTGTTGGAAATTCCAGTCGGTTGATTATCGAGGAATGGGCTCAATAAATGCATACCACCTATATCGATTCTTCACTCTAATGGAGCCATGGAGGAAATGAGTATAATATTTGGTCTGCATGTCCAAGTAGTTGAGATTTTTGAATAAAAAGTAAGAGAATTCATTTATAAAACTAAGATACTCCTCTCCGTCAACAATAACTGTCATTTTAGAACTTGCACACTTATTAAGAAAAGTAGGATAATGACGCATGTGCCCCTACTTTTTACTTTTCTATTTAGATATAATTACTTTTATATTGAAAGTAGGGTAAAAGTGGAAAGAAGTGTGTCAAAAAGCTAGAATGACAGATATTTTTGAACAGAATCACATCCTCAAAACGACAGATATTAATGAACGGAGGAGTAATTGATTAGCAAAAATTATAAGTTCTCAAATAAGTGGATTAAAAAAAAGAAAATGAAATGAGAAAGCTTAAAACATAAATAAAATCCTACTTCTTTATTTTTATATGCATCTTTATTTGTTTCGTTACTAATCCCACTACATCACAAGAAATTTAGGGAATACCAACAAAAATTAGCAAGAATTATTTTTTTTGTTACGAGGGTTTCTAATTTGCTACTTATTTTCAACAAAATTTGTATATAATAATTTTAGTAACAAACAAACAACAAAAAAATAGCTACTAGTCTTTCTTTTGTTAATTTATCAATAAAGAAATTATGTTACAATTAGCAGCTATTTAGCAATAAAATAAGTTATCAACAAATGACTGTAAATTTAGCAATGAAAAATGCCCCCTTTAACCTTTTGGCTACGACATGATGCAAAACTTAGCAACAACATT
>CM041783.1:57928594-57963674 GCA_023374045.1 Limonium bicolor | reverse complement strand
GTCATAAGTTATGTTATATAACTATAAGATGACATTATATTAATTAAGAGGTGGATTTTATAAATATTTAAGAACATAGGTGCTGTTCGAAAATAATAACATTTTTAAATGGAATTTATAATATGGTTTTTTAATGTTATAAGAGTTATAACATTTATAATATAAGAGATATTCATTAAAAAGAATGAATATAGATTATGAGACTTACCATATAATAAATAGTTCCATAATACACACATATAAATAAATATATGTAGTAGTGTAGAAATGACATGGTTCAATAATCATAAATTATCATAATTAAAATGATAATAGTTAAGGAGAAAAGAATTATAAACATTAGATATGGAAATTCTAAAGTTAAGAGTATTCATGGGATAATAAGGATCCTAGATATTAAGAGTATAGTTTACAGATGAATTATACCACATGAAATATAAAAAAAAGAGACCAAACCTTAGAAAAATAAATACTAAGGTAAGATGCATAGTGCATGACAAAGGATCACACATACAATAATGAAACAAACTGTATGATGTATAAACAAACATTAAGTTACATGCGATAACAAGTTTAACAACAGCTATACTAATATACAAACAAGACTACGCGTGTAATATAACACCTTTTCCCAATCTCGAGTTAAACCTAAAATCCGACAACATTGATAGTTAATAACGGGGGGTTAACCGGGAGGTGTTAGTGACGGTACGGGGTACCGTAGGATTGTGTTGTTATACAGTATGCTAATCAGTAGCATTGTGTATTGTTTAGTTCGTTAGAGACTACACAAGGAGCATAGGATCTTGCTGATTCATACTCCACCGTAATACATCAGGGTGAACGGTATGTTGTTATGTGTCTCTGATTGTCTCTGAGGGCTTCCTCAGTTCAGACTTCTGTGTGATCTGTGATAAGATTGTTTGTCTGAATGTTTAATTTAATATGCATGATCTTTATAATTATAGCTGCTCATTATTTACTGTTGATGAGTTAACAGTATTGGTTCGTATATAAGAACCTATATATAAAACGAACTAGCGGCTATGGTGCTATCTTATACGGAAAATAAGGAACGTCAGAAAAACGTTGTAGCACTAGGATAATAATACATATATATTATCCAAGACTTTCATACGGAGCATTGGCCTTTCTATACGCCGCTCTCGTATCTAACACTGGATCCCGAGTTTACAGACTCCGGATTGGACTAATGATCTTGGTCTGCTGTGTTAGAAAATTTGGTAATGCGATGCGATGGTATAATTAAGTAAATAATGAATGGAAGTAAAGCCAAGAGGATGTGGCTCTTGGTGCGCGCTGTGATCACAAAAACGATACCAGGATGTCCGCGTACGGGTCCGCAAGTATCAAGAAAATTTCCCGTGAGCTAGAATGGCTCGTTGGTCGGAGACTCTACCGTTGGAGTGGCTACTGCCGTGGGTGACCCGCCATAATATATGGGTAACTAGAGACATGTCGTTTTAATGAGACAATGTCACTAGGTATAACTGAACAATAATACATTTGAGATTTATACAGTGGCGAACAATATTGGCTTCTACACCATGGACGAGAATTAATACTTATTGTTACTCTCGTTGTTTCGCTTATTGTTCATTGGTTATACTTGTGGTATATTATGGTGTGATGGTTGTGTGTTGTATGGATTACTGTTGTTTATTTTACAGTTTATATATTAAAATGGTATTGCATGTAATAAACCTCATGCTCTCGACCAAATAATTGAGGGGTCTTTGGGGGCATGACGGGGCATGTGATGACATACTCAGCAGGGGCTGATTCCATACCACAAACCATCTTTATTTCAGGTGATTAGCTGGGGGTCGCAGCGAGACGTGACCATTGTGATTACAGTTGGTTTAGACTTGGTACGGTGTGATACTCAGGTTGTTTTGGACTCGGGTTGTTTAACCGAGGTGTATTTGGTTTAGATGCTCACGGTCTGTAATAATTGTTGATGTTAGATTTGTTTTAAGTTGTTTAAGTTCTACTATCTATCTCTTGTGGTCACTGCGGGAATACGTTTCGCAAGTTGATTATCAGGTAAATCGTTATCACCCGTATGGGCGAGTGATAACAGTGACACCAGTAGGGCGATAGTTTATTATTTACCGCTGCGAGATATTATTGTGCGCGACTTCTATAGGATTACTAGGAACCGGTTTAGTAGGGGTGTTACAATACCACTTGAAATTATATATGTATATATTAACATAATGAAACACGATATGTACAATTATATACCATATAAAAGTAGCAATGCTAACGGTCGAGAATATATATTAAAAAAAAGAACGTGATGGAATATAATTTGTAAAACCAAAACCATTATATAATATTATCAGTACAATACGTAAAACCAAACCGTTTTACTTAATTTTATGACTAAAGTACATAAACAGAAACCATTATTTAATATTATGATCAAAGTTACACCACTGCAACATGCCGGGATGATAGTACTTTAAATTGTATAGAACAATATTATTCATGGGCGCAGGAGGATTGTAAAACTAGAGTTTAATTGACTAGTATTTACCGCAAACAAATATACGTAGAAAGTATAAGGTTTATATACTATTAGGATATAAGACATCTGTATTACATATCACTTTACCCAATTATTCTTATATCCTGTTCCTTCTCTGTTTAGTACTACTGTACTGTATATATAGGCGCTCTATTCTTCCGCACCACACCAACTCTGTAATTAGATAATACACTCTCATTGACAGTGTATACTCTCTCATCTCAATAAACAGAAACACATTTCTTTCTTCTCGATTTGCCTCTTCATTGACATGGTATCAGAGCGACAACGCTTATCAGCTTGAGTTATCGACAATGGCAGACGAAGAATGTCAAGAAAAACAACTAGAGCAGAATCAAGATGACGATAGAGAAGAAAGAGAGGAATCGGACGTTCAAGACAGCCTCTCGAATCAAGATTTTAACGACCCACTCTATCTTCACCCCTCCGATCAACCCTCATTATCTTTCAGTGTGAAATGCAAAGGAAGAAGTGGCTTCGATTCTTGGAAGAGGGCAGCCACCATTGTCCTCAAAGCTAAGAACAAGTATGGTCTAGTTACCGGCTGTGTCGAAGAACCAAATCTATCCTCTGAGCGTTATCCCTTGTGGGAACGCTGCAATCACACCGTGATGAGCTGGATCTTGAATTCGGTGGACAAGGAAATCACGGACAGCATCATTTACTGCAAGGACGCGCACCGCATGTGGGTTAGTCTCTGCAAAAGGTTCGATCTCACCAGTGGTCCAGACGTTTATGCAATTCAAAAAGAAATCACTCAGCTTCGACAACGGGAGGACTCTGTAAGTTCCTACTTCACAAAATTGATGAAGCTATGGGATCGAATTGATGCTAGCAGACCAAACCCTAGATGTCTCTGTGGATACAAATGCGGAGCAGCGAAGACTATCGAAGAAAACATAAATCAAGACCATCTAATCAAGTTTTTAGATGGCTTGTCCGACGATTTCCAGACGGTGAAAGATACTATACTTCTGATGAGTCCGCTTCCTGATGTCGAACGTGCTTACTCTCTTGTTTCTCAAAGCGAGAAACAGTGGCAATCGTCAGATAATAAGGAAGGAGAAAGTGAAAACTCGGTGGCGCTACTCAACAAGACCACCACAAGTGGGAAAAGATCCACAGGAAAAAACTACACCGCAAGAAGATCCACTGTCGGAAGTAGCAGCGAGAAAAAGAACCAGGTTAAATGTTCGAATTGCGCCAAATTGGGACACACAAGGTCTGAATGCTGGTGGTTGGTCGGGTTTCCAAGTCAAGATAGCAGTCAACCTCAAACGCAACAGCGAAGCCAAACCAGCCAACCCAAAATCGCAGGACCTATTCTCCATCCAGAATCGAAGGCGAATTCCCCTTCACCAAACCAAACTTCTCCAGTTTCCGGGTTTACAACTGAACAAGTCGAACAATTGGCAAGGTATTTCGAACAAAGAACCATAAACACCAAGGATTCCATTGACAGGAACTTTGGAACTTTCTCCGGTAACATTTCTGAAACTCCCTCCTTTCAATTGCAAGTTGCAAATGCTAGTGCCTCTGATAATTTGAATGATTTATGGATTATCGATTCAGGAGCTTCTGATCATGTTACTGGTAATAAATTTATGATTAATGATCTCCAAGATTCATGTGAAAATAAAACTATCACTCTTCCAGACGGACAAAGAAAATCTGTCTACAATACTGGATCTGTGAAAATCTGTGATCAATTCCTTTTATCTGGTGTTCTGTTTGTGCCAACGTTTATGTTCAACCTAGTGTCTGTCAGTAAGTTGACAGAACAACTGAATGTGTCTGTTTTGTTTACCCACGACTCTTGTATTATGCAGGATAGACAGACTCAAGTTCAAGCCAAGATAGGTTTACAACGTTGTGGTTTATATTTTCTAGATACCTTGGCTCTAAGGTCTTTTCTGTACAGAATTAGGAATGTATCTCATGTTGCCTTAGGTTCTAAACAGAACACTGATGATACTAATGCATTCAAGGATTTTTTACTTTGGCATAGCAAACTAGGTCACATTCCTCCTAGAAAGCTTGCTATAATGCAGATTGGTAAGAAATTCCCTCATTTAGATGTAGTTCCATGTACCATCTGTTACAAGTCAAAAGGAAAAAGATTGAAATTTCCTCTTTCTGAAATAAAGATCACTTTTCCTTTCCACATGATCCATGTAGATATATGCGGTCCTATGAGAGTAGAAACACAAAAGGGACACCGATACTTTATCACCATTGTGGATGACTTCACCAGATCCACTTGGATAAAATTGCTTAAATATAAATCAGAAGGGATAAGAATGATCAAAGATTTTGTTCTCCTTGTAGAAAAACAGTTTAACAAACATATCAAAATAATCAGAACCGATAATGCCAAGGAACTAGGAGCTTCTCAAGAAGGCATATATTTCTTTAGACAAAAGGGGATCACACACCAAACCTCTTGCTCTCATACACCCCAACAAAATGGGGTGGTTGAGAGAAAACAAGGACACCTCATGCCAATCACTAGGTCTTTCCTTTTCCAATCTGGTCTACCCTCTGAATTTTGGGGGCACTCCCTAGAACATGCCGCTTATATTATCAATCGAATCCCTACTAAAGCCATAGGACACATCTCACCCTTTGAAAAACTATATAGTGATCTTCCTGATTATAATCAGATAAAGAACTTTGGTTGCCTATGCTTTGTTACTAATATTCAGCCAAATAGAGGTAAAATAGACTCTCGATCAGATGCATCTATTTATTTAGGAAACGCTAAAAACACCAAAGGCTACAAAGTTCTTAACATAGAAACAAAGGAAATCCATGTGAGCCGTGATGTTGTGTTCTTTGAGAATATATACCCTATTCGGGATAAAGATTGGAACAAATTCTGGCATGATAAGTCTTCTAGCTATACTCCTGATGATAACTTGAAATTTTTCCCTGTCGAAGCTGATTATTCTGTTTTTGATCATCCTTATCCAAATCACAAAGAACCTGATATTAACATCAGTCAACAGGAAACAAATACTAGCCAAAACCTGCACACCACCAATGATAGAACAGATGCTTACTCTGAAACAGACTATCCTAACTCTGACCCTGTTCACTCTACAATATCAGACCAACCTTCCCACTCTTCTCCTCAAATCTCCTCTGATAACAGTGATCATGATACAACTATTATCAGTGATGAACATGATCACTGTACAGAAACAGCCAATCATCAAATCTTGCGCAGGTCAAATAGACCCCATAACAGACCCACAAAATACAATGATTACATCTGCGCTACTGACACCACTCAAGACTCCTTTTCAAAAATCCTTTCCAACAGATTATACAATCAGACTCGCCACATACCCACTCATAACACCCTTACTGTTGACACTCTTACCAACATTATCCCAAATCAAAACCTATCCCTTTCTGCTGCATCTAACAATTTCCTAGACAAAATTCTTACCCTTAAAGAACCCTCCACCTATACTGAAGCCAGCAAGGACCCTAGATGGGTTTGTGCCATGTCAGCTGAATTTCAGGCATTAAAAGATAACCACACATGGTCTATTGTTGATCTTCCCAAGGGTAAGAAACCCATTTCTTGCAAATGGATATATAAAACAAAACAAAAACCAGACGGTAGTCTTGAACGTTTTAAAGCTAGGCTTGTTGTGAGAGGATTTACACAAAAATATGGTCTTGATTATGAAGAAACCTTTTCTCCTGTTGTCAAAATAACAACCATTCGTGCCTTAATTACTGTTTCTATTAAGAGAGGGTGGATAATTGATCACTTAGATGTAAACAATGCTTTTCATCATGGGGATTTGAAGGAAGATGTGTACATGCAAATTCCTCAAGGATTACATGTAGATGGAGAAAGAAAAGTTTGCAAATTACATAAATCCTTGTATGGGCTCAAACAGGCCTCTAGGCAATGGTATGATAAATTGACAACTTTCCTCCTCAATCTAGGCCACCAGCAATCGCATAATGATTATTCCCTTTTCTTTAAGAAACACATAGGCAAAACTACTTTCCTTGGCATTTATGTTGATGATATAATTGTCACCGGCAATGACAAAACAGAAATTACACACCTCAAACAGAAGTTAAATGATCAGTTTAGAATCAAAGACCTAGGCAGATTGCACTATTTTCTTGGGATGGAATTCATTGAAACTAATGATAGACTGATTATGTCACAAAGGAAGTTTGCCTTGCAGATTCTTTCAGATTTTAAAATGCAGGAATGTCGCCCATCAGCCATTACAACTCAACCAGAAACTATACAAGGACAGTGGGCAGTTACTTGAAGACCCAACACACTACAGAGGATTGATAGGGAAGTTGAATTTCTTGACTAATACTAGACCTGATCTCTCTTTTACAGTCCAGCATTTAAGTCAATTCTTGCAACAGCCCACTACTGCACACCTTGATACAGCTTACCACACACTATCTTATCTAAAGGGAACTTTAGGTTTTGGTGTTTCTTTTAACAAAAATTCATCTTATAATCTAATTGCGTTTTGTGATTCTGATTGGGCATCTTGTCCCTTGACTAGGAAATCCATTTCTGGATATTACATACTCCTTGGCGGCTCTCCCATCAGCTGGAAGTCCAAGAAGCAAGCCTCAGTCGCTCTCTCTTCCGCTGAAGCCGAATACAGATCCATGCGACAGATCACGAGTGAGCTGAGCTGGCTGACACGACTTCTCCATGAACTGGAAGTGGAAGATATCCAACCTGTCCCACTCAAATGCGACAATGTCTCCACCATTCACATTGCTAAGAACCCCGTCTCACATGAAAGGACCAAGCATATAGAGCTGGATTGCCACTTTGTCCGGCAACAGCTACAAGCAGGCCTTATTCAGGTGCAGTACATTCCAACCTCGCAGCAACTCGCCGACATCCTGACCAAGCCGCTGACAGGGAAGGCTTACAAGTAGACCCTTCCCAGATTAGGCATGGAATCGATAGAGTTATAGTTTCACAAGTCTTAACATTTCATCACGTTAAGCCTTGAGGAGGGTATTAGGATATAAGACATCTGTATTACATATCACTTTACCCAATTATTCTTATATCTTGTTCCTTCTCTGTTTAGTACTACTGTACTGTATATATAGGCGTTCTATTCTTCCGCACCACACCAACTCTGTAATTAGATAATACACTCTCATTGACAGTGTATACTCTCTCATCTCAATAAACAGAAACACATTTCTTTCTTCTCGATTTGCCTCTGCATTGACATATACATGTAGAATCATAAGAATAATCAACCAATATTCTAACTACAATTTAAAATTGAAAAGCACCAATGAAAATATGTATGTATAATCAATACGTGGGAAAGGTAGTATCAAACTTGTAGTTGGGGAACTATTACTTAGCTTATAAAGCTTACTACTTACTCAAAACCAGCTCCGAGCAAGTCGTACTAAGGGCCAGGATGCTATTCTCGACAAGCCTTGCATAGGACTTTTGTGATTATACCTCTGCAGCCAAACACGGTTTACTAGAGAACTTTCTGAATGAGATTATATGATCCGATCTCCATCACCAAATATGATTGCCCTTTTTTATAGGTTCGACCATGGACTTATCAGTTGCATCAACAATTAAATGTATGGGCTGAGTGGAGGGTTTATTATAATCCCATACCAATAGGCAACCATAATGATTAATAATTGTTTACGTATGCTCTTTCAACTTCACTATCCATTAGCACCAGCGAATGACTGAATGCAACCGGTACTTACTAACTTCATTTCAAATTCCATACAGCAAGGATTATTAAATAGTTACCTCAGGTGCTGCACTTCAATCGACATTCAGCACAAGTCCGTTGTTGTCAACGTATTGCTCTACATAATGATATTAAACAAAAAAATATGATACTTGCACAACCTCACTTGTATTATCTTATAGGTGTATGGCCAAGAATCTGAATTTAAAGTAAATATCTATATATATATATAAGCTAGTTGAAATAATGGAAATCAAACTGGTTGAATAAATCACAGAAACACAAGAGTTAGATAACATGGAAGGATAAAAGTATTTTATCAAATAAAACAGAAGTATGAAAGATTAAAATTGATCCTTTACATAAAGTCATGAATACCGAAAGGTAAATCTAGTTTACTAAAGTGACCTTATTTATTGTAGAAAAATCTATACTAGTATTTAAATTGTATAATTAGTATTATAACGATGTTAGAAACAAACAAATTTACCGAATTAATCAGACAAGAACAAGGTTTGTTAATATGACATTAAAAATCACAAATGATAATTGGCATACTTTTAAGAGAGAGAATTCTATAAATATAATTATCTTTATTAAAAATCGTATAATATGCGCGAAAATCACATAATGTAAACACAAATATTCAATATATGTATTCAAAATCTCGGGTATCACATGACCCATCAACTTAATGACATTATTAATGACGTGCTTGAAAAAAACAGTACTTAATCAGCATTCTTAATGTCCGAAAAACGTTAATCCTACCTCAAAAATGCATCTGAATTGGGAGGAAGGAGAGTTAAACGATGTTGATTAAGCAGTTTTGTTGTCCAGGCTGGCATTAATAATGTGATTAAGCTGATGGGTCAGCGTGTAGTTAATGTTTTGATAACAAAGTTATAGTTCGGGGGCTCATGGTCAGAGATACCGTAACATCAAGGTGGTTACCAATAATTATGATAAACACAAGGGGGTTAACCGTATTATGTTCATTCCTCAAGGGGGTTCCGAATAATTTACCCTAAAAAAATAGCATTCTGGTCAAACTAGCATTTCGGTCAAAATGAGGGTTTTGGTCAAGATTCTAGTTAGTCAAAATTGGGTGTACTGGTCAACTCAAAATTAGGGTTATAAAGTGTTAAAAAATTGTTAACTTTGGTGTAATTGGTGATTTTCGAAAACTAAGGTTGTTAGTGGACATTGTTACTTGCGAAATTCAAATTAAGTTGGTAACTTGGAATGTTTGGAAATGATAAATTTTGGAGTTGATAAAACTGAAAATCTGGTTTATCTTGGTGCGATTTAAGAATTTTAAAAACTAAGGTTTTGTTCAAAATTGGAGTTTTGTCAAAATTAGGGTTCTAAAAATGGTTAGTTAAAAGTGTTAGGGCAAAAATTTAATATAGGAAATGAAATACCCCAAACCTTGGTATGTTGTGTAAATGTTAAACTATGGTATTTAAAGGCTAAAAAGTGCCTTAGAAACATAATCGAACCATTTAAACCATGGTAAAACACAAAAAACACTAAGACACGGTTTGAGCAAAAACATGCTCTAAGCTTGGAGTGAACTTGGCTTGGACCAAAGAGCCTACCAAGACTTGATAATATTTAATTATGACTTTATAAGGCTAATTAAGTCCTTAGGAAACTTTGGTAGACGATGAAACCAAACAAAACACAAATAAATACCTTAAGGTCAATATGGGCTAAAATGTGCTCTAAGCTTGGGATAAATGGGTATAAGACCTAATGGTCATACCTATGCCTTATTTATATGTTAATGAACATATTAAATCAATTACTAAAGAAAACCAAGCTTGAAAACAAGTTAAAACACAAAATGTGCTTTAAGGAGTCTTAAAGCACGTTTTTGAAAAATTGTCTTGTAATGAGTTTTGAGTGGCTAAATGTCCATCATTACTCTTTAATTAACATGTGTACTATATAGTATCACATTTGGGTGGCTACACAATCGGAAATCAAAAATTTCACTTCTATGTGCTTGTTTAGGTGAATAGTGATTTTTATAAGCTAGTTTGTAACATAATGTTATAAGTAATTAAGTTGGTCAACAAAGACTAAACACCCTTCTAACTAAATGGTGGCCGGTTTTTATGAAGGTGAGTCACCACCATGTAAAAAGCAATTAAGGAAAGGAAGGGTAGGAAGGTAAAAAGGAGGAAGTTACCTTTTAATACAAATATCTTGTTAAAGCAAGTTCTATCTTCATTTCTCCTTTCCTCCTTCATTTCACACGTCCCCAACCTCCCTTCTTGCTCTCTTTTACGAGCTGATACAGCAACACCAACACCACCATTGTTTTCCATCTTTGAATGCTTGTAACTCCTAGCTCCATGGTCCAAATTCAATTCCAAGACCACCATTCTTCTAGTTGGAGCAAGCTTTACACTTCTACCTTTTTAAATCTTCAAGAACTCAGTTTTGGTGCCAAGGAGATTCACCATTGATGGAGCTTGAGCTCACCTTTTCACATATTATGGTTCTCCTTTGCTTCTAGGTAAGGAATCTCAAAGAAAAATCAAGTTTCCTCTCCTTTTAGTACATGGCCGAAAATGCACCTTGTAATGGTGTCTTCTCTTGTCTTGTTTTAGCTTCATTTAAATCTTCCAAGGGCTAGGAGGAGTCCTCTCTTGATACTCATTCAAGCTCTCTTTCCATTCGAAGGTAAAACAATTACCTTGATGTGTTAAAACAATATATGTAATTAGGGTTTACAATGAGATGGAGCTTAAAGCTTGAAAACTCATTATGATGTTTGTATATTGTTAAGTAGTTGACAAGGAGTGAAATGCCCTACCGGTTTTAAGAGGAAACAAGAAAGAAGTTTGAGTGGAAAAGAGGTAAACATACTATCTCAATGTGGTTTAATGCCTTAGGAGAAATAAGCTTATAATGCTTGTTAAAACTACCTAAAGAGCAAATGGTGAATGACCTAGTAAAGTGTTCTCAAGGAGACTAGTAAAAGAACATATGTACTGGTGCATGTATTTGCAGGTCAAAGGCATTGTTTATGTGGGAAATTCAGTGTTTAAGGTTATGCAATTTAAGGGCCTAAGAGCCATGTTATTTAAGGGCCTAAGTGCCAAGCAAGTTTAAATATGCACTATATTGTGATGTAGTGTAAATTTGGTGAAGTTTTGTGAGTGATAATGTTTTGATGGATCTAGGTGTTCTTGAATGTTTAGTGGTGAAAACTATGATTTTGGAATGATGATGTGCTAAGAGAACCCATGGCGAAATTTGTAAAATGAATAAGGAGTTCTAGGTGTTTAAATGAACTTGGGTGAACTAGGAATTGTTAGGAATGGACACATGCTTCACTAAGGAAGAACACATGCATTAAGGTGTTCTAAGGTGCTATAAGGATTTAGGCATTGTCTTGGAAGTTCTAGAAATCCAATGAGTGTTTTTAGGAGATATTAAAGTCTTGGAGAAGTTTGTTTAAGGTTTAGGTCATGTTGATGAATAAGGAGAGAATGATGTTTAGGTAAGGTTTTGAGAAAGGAATTTAAGGAGTTGTGAAAGAGAAGATTTGGTTGGTAAGAGAAGATGCTTGGAAGATGATGTTATGATGATGAGGAAACACTTTGGTATAAAGGTTATTAAGGATGAAACACCACTTGTTAAACTAGGAGAAAACATTGTAAGTGTAGAAATTTTGTGAAGATAAAGTAAAGGTTTAAGGAATTAGAAAAAGAGTTTTGTGAGTGTTTAAGGATATCTTAAGGTGTGTTTGAAGTGCCCAAATGAGGTTAGGGTTATACTAGGAAATATGGGGTGAAGTTTGGAGTTGAATGTAAAAAGGGAAACAAAGATCTGGGACAGACCGGACTTGCGACCGGACTTGCAAGTTCGGTCGGGCCCTGTTTACCCTGCGGGAATTAGTTTCTGGAATGGACCGGACATAGGACCGGACTTACAAGTCCGGTCGGAGTAGAAAAATTTTGACGGAAATGTGTTCTGGAATCGACCGGACTTGGGTAAGTCCGGTCGGACCAAAAATATGGTTTAAGGTTATGAAATGATATGTAATGATGGGGATTGATAGGTAATGATGTTATAAGGTTGTTAAGGACAAGTTAGGTGAGTTTAAATGGCAATTAGGTGGGTGAAAAGTTGTATCAAAATGTGAGAGTAAAACAAGTTAAAATGTAAAGTTATGTAACTAAGTTAACGGGGAAAGTTAAGCATTAGACATTAAATAATCAAGCAAACCCCGATGTTAATAAAAACACATGTGATGTTAACAGTTGTTCGAGAATCGCTCGAGGAACATAAGTGGACGTGGTAAAGTGGACTCCGGTGACAGGTATGGTTTTCTTGCAACCTGTGTCCTACCGGATTACACCGGCTTGTATGCCAATATGTTTTCTTGAGTGTTTGCCACCTTGTAAGATTTAAACATGTAATGAGTTTATAGTAATTCATTTATGTGGCGAATTTGGCCTCCGATACCATTTAACCTCAAGTAGGTGTTAAACCTTAGCTAACCAAAACTAGGAACACATGAGTGATCGGTATACGGAGTTGACGGCCCAAACATTGGGAACGTGCTAACCACGGCTATGTGTGAGTTAGTTGGATATTGTTGTTGTATGCAAGTGTGTGAACCTCCCTTGTGTGCTTAACTCGGTTATGATACCGTATGGTGTGTGGATGTGGTAGGCTCCATAATGGATCTCTAACTACTTATTTATAAGTGTATATGGGCTAATGGGGGGTGAGGAGTCCGGTTGTTCCGGCCACGCGTGTGATGGACGGGAGTCGATATCATAACCGGTTCGGCTCTCTTGGTGTATGTATAGGTGGTATTCCAATTTGGGTTCTACCTTCCCTTAGCTTATCCAAAGCTAGTTACTGACTCACGTCGGGCCACAGGGGCATACGTATGTTATTTCGGTGTGCTTGGGGTTACTATATCCGACACACCTTGGGTATAAGTTAACCGTTCTATATAACCGGACGGTAACGAGGTTGGTAACGAGCTTAACATGGGATTGGCAAAAATCCCTAGGCTCACATGGTATACTAACTATGGTGGAAGGTTCCTTGTGAGAACCGATTTTATGGTGTTATGTAATGTTATGGTGCTATGCAAATTCCCTTGCTATGCTATGGTATATATATATATTGGATGTTTTAAACAAATGCGATGTCATCATATGTACGTTGCAACAAGAAAGGTGTTGTTATGTTTTATTATGTGAGAAATGAGATATGTTGTATGATATGGAGTGTGTGGATCATGGAAATGAATCCCAGTTTGTGACAAGAGGCGTTTAAGGATAACCCGATTGATGGGTACACGTCGTTCGTTAAGGAAGTAGCTCCGTTTTAGAGGAGAGCCACTCTAGGGTTTAAGGAATCATTGGATGGTTGGTTAAGTGTGGATGTGTGTTGGTTATAGGTTGAGCCCACTGAGGCGAAATATTATGTGTTGTATGTTTATGGCCTGTATGCATGATTTAAATATAATCAATTGCATGCTAAGACGACAATTAGTTGTGCGTGGCCCAGTAGCATGTGGGCTGCGGGATTACCATACCAGCAAAGGTGCTGAGCCCCTTGGGGGCCACCCTTTCTCTCCTTTTCTATTTCAGGTACAAGGAGCTGGAAGCCGTTCGAGAGTAGGACGGGGTAGATGTTTATACATGGGTAGCCATCTAAATGGCGTGAGTATGATAGGCGTAGTAAGACCGAAATTGTTATCGGCATTAGTTTTTGGATACTCGGTACAGTGGGAATGTATGTATATAATAAATGTTGAAAATGGAATGAGGACTGTATTGTGTAGTTGCTCGGGAATCTAGTCCATCAGACCGATACAAATGTATATGTATTAGCCTTGTTAGCCACGTGGGTGGTTAACGGCGTGTAACACCATTGAATTAAGTAATGTGATGAGTTGAGTTTCCGCTGCAATGTGTTGTTAAGTGTACGGTGGTGGTGGTTGGGGTGTTACAGGAAAAATTCAGGTTAAAACTGAAATTAGGCTTCTTAGTCAGTGTTTGGTCAAATTCAAATTTTGATGTTGAATTTCAATCTGGTCAAAATGGGATTCGCGCAAAATAAAATTTGGGGATTTGAAATTCTAGGAAATTGTTTAGTTGAAAAGTGAGTTTTGTTTAAATGATAAGGGCAAATCGGAAATAAAAGAAGATTGAACTAAATTTGAAATTTGGGATCGGTTTTGGAATTTCGAAGCATTTTTTTTAAAAATATATAATAATATAATGAGATAAATTTTGTTGAATTGAATTTGGGGTTTAGTTAGCAATTTAGGGTTCAATGGAGGAACTAAAGATAAGGTGGTTAGACTAAAAATAAATGGGAAGTAAGGTTGGTTAGTAAATTCTGGGTTTGTACGAAAACAAGATTCAAACGGGATGTTAGGAAAATTTTTGAAGTTTATAGTTGGATTAAATTGGAAGAGTATACTTAGTTACTTAAGTTGAAGGCCCAGATTTTATTGGGCCAAATTCAAGGTTAAACTAATCCAACAAACTTTTATGAATTGTGGGCCTTAAATAAATAGGGCTTAAATTGGAAGTAATTTAAACATGTTGGTCCAAACCTAGTTGGCCTATTGGGCCAAATTCTTTTAAATGAGTCAACCATTGAGTACATCCTAGGTATTGACCCATTTGACCCAAAATTGAACCATTGACCGAACCCGAACAACATAATAAACTATTGACTAAGGGCTAGACCTAAACCCAATATTGGGCCCGAGAACGAGGGCCATCTTAAATAGTTGAAGATTAACTAATTGAGATTTATAGTTGTGCTAATAAATAATTAGAAATGGAGTTAGTAACAATTATAGAAATTTTATAATCCATATGGAAATGTATATATATAGATAAGCTATCATAAATTATATAATAATATTGGGAATGTGATGGATTAAAAAAAATTTGGCGGTTATATGGTTGGGAGCCGTATTCATTAACGCTAAGCCCAGATGATAGTGTATGAAGATAATGCAAACTAAGGGAATTTGTACCGCCTATAAATTGCTGAAAGAGCGTGGGTTAAAAGGGCTTTATAATTCATACAAGTGGATTATGGGTAATTGAAATGTTATAAGGTATATAGCATGATTGAGGAACTAACTAAAGTATGGTGGAGTTATTGTATGGTGGGGAAATTTCAATATGTAACACTAAAACATCAAGACTCAACGTCATGGTATCAAGAGTCACCTAAAAAGATAAAATTATATGATTCAAGGAGTTATATATTGTAGAGTATATAGTAGTGTTGACTTGTTTATGTTGGCCAAGTCAATCAAATTGACCAAGAAGGTCAAGCTGACCTACTCACACTTTAAGTAGGGATTTAAATGCCAAAGGTAAATAGTACCTAATGGTCAATTGTATTAATTAACGTGTGGTACCAATAACTATATGAATATGGATATATATACTTATATATGTACCTGTATACATAAATATATTCACCCATGGACAAGGGAGTTATTATATGTGGGACTTAAATCCTAAGTTATAACATAATACAACATGTTAACTTCTAACGTACTTAATAAATTAGATAACTAATCCAGAATTTGTTTAATAACCCGAGTAACGATGATTGATTAATCACGGGGTTAATACCGAGGGGATTAGTGGTTATATGGTGTACCAAATAAGTTGAATGATAGTATAAATTAATACTTAGCGGTATGTTCAAGAGATACGAGCTAGGAGATACGAGATACGAGCTATAAAAGGGTATAGTGGGCGAGCGTGATACTTCACGCTAGTTTTGTCATCGGTGTAAGGTACGTTCTATATGGTCCGAGTGTTCCTGAGGGCGTCCTCGGGTTCTGGTATTTGTGAAAGCATGACAAGAGTGATATGTTTGCTATGTGTTGTGGTTGTGGATTTAAATGTTTATTGCTTCGCGATATTTATTGTGCGCGACGGTTTATAGTTTGGAAATCATATCTGAAAAATTGGATCAGATTGTGGTTGACAATATAGAAATGGTGAAAAGGAAACGACTGTGATCTTATTAGCATACCTGAGGATGAACGTTGCATAGGCGACGTCTAGGCGAATGTTAACGATCTTAAAGGTCCATACATGGAGAATATACTCTACGTAACCAAAGCATAGATCTTAGGTAAAGGTCACATACTGAATTATATGGTGGAATTAAGTAAGTAATTAAGATGAGGAAAAATCCAGGGTAGTCACGGACTACATGGTTACACATGGGTGATCACTGAAGAGAGGGAACGACCGGATAGGCTTCCTTCGATGTGGGAATTCCAACGATCCGGATACGATCGTTGGTCAAAGGGCACTGTTGTTGGTCCAATGGCTCCGGCCGTCAGGCCTCTGCGGACTCCTGACAAACCACACTATTATAGTGCACCAGAGCGACTGCTCCAGAAGAGGAAGCTTATACGGGTCGTCCTAACATGACGCTCACCTTAATTGAACAAGTTAAGTAAAAGTTAAGGAATGAATCAAGGAAATATTCTTAGCCCTGAACAACGAAACAAGAAGGCCTCAAGGCCGCATAACAGGATTGTTCAAGCGAGTCTAACTCTCACACTGTGAATTGATGTTATTTATATACTTGCTTATTGCTTGTTGTGGAATTGTATGGTGATTGTATGAATTTATTGTATGAATTTATATGTGTGATGATTATTGTTATATTGTTATTGTAATTGAAAATGGTACAACATGAAATTGGGACATCATGTTAACAATTGGGCTAATTAACTTGAGTAGTCTTAGGGTTCATGAAGATTATATAGTTTCGTGCTCAGCGGTTATGCTGAGCCTTTATTGAAATACCCCAAACCTAAGTATGCTAAGTAAACATCAAATCATGATGTAGTAAGGCTAAAATATGCCTTAGAAAGATTGGTAGACAATTTAAACCAAGGAAAACACAAGAAAATGCCTTAAGGGCAATTAGGGCAAAAATGTGCTCTAAGCTTAGAGGGACTTGGGTGAGTACCCAAATATCATGGTAAGACCTTAGTAATATTCTAATGGTCATTTTAAATCAATTAGCAAAGAAAACCAAGCTTGAAAACAAGTTAAAACACAAAATGTGCTTTAAGAAGTCTTAAAGCACATTTTTGAGAAATTGTCTTAGAATTGAGTTTTGTGTGGCTAAATGTCCATCATTACTCTTTAATCAACATGTGTACTAATTAGTATCACATTAGGAAGCCTAAATCAATGGGAAACCAAAAATTTCACGAATATGTGCACTAATTAGTGAATAGTGCCAAATAGTGCCCAAATTAAGCTTAAGTCAACATAAGTCAATGAGATGGTCAACTAAGACCATAAATATCTCCAATTACAAGAGGGGGCCGTTTTTTGATGTGAGGAGTCACCACATGACTAGGCAAATAAAGGAAAAGAAGAGTAAAAGAGAGAATAGTACTATTTGCTTTATAAAAGCAAAACACCTTATATTAGCCTACCTCTCTCCTTCTTCTTCATTTCTCTTCTTCTTCCACGGTTCTCTTCTTCTTTTCCTATGTTCCAAACCGTCCCAAGCAGCACCCATGGCACCACCACCTTGCTTTGGCAACAACTTACTCATTTTAGCTCCAAATCAAAAACTAAACACATATTTCTCTTAGTTAGGCCAAGACCTATCTTTCTATCTTTTCAAATCCTTGAAAGCTCCATTTTGGTGCCAAGAGGAAACTCCATTGATGGAGGAAAATCAAGTTTGAAGAGCTCATTAGCTTCTCCATTCTCTTAAGGTAAAGAAAATGTAAGAAAAACCATGTTCCCATCATTTCTTGTACATGGCCGAAAATTTCTACTCAAGGGGCCTTGTTTTTATGCCTTGTTCTAGCTTGATTTATTCACCAAGGACTAGTGGAGGTCCTATTTCACTCAATGCCAAAGTCTATCTTGAGACTTCAAAGGTAATCATCCACTTTTATGCCTTAGAACACATTTCTAACCTAGGTTTTTATTCCTTGAGGTTAGTGTATTGTTTAGTACTCATGTGAGTCATTGAATATTGATTAGAACATTGGCAAGGGAAGTTTAAGTGGTGGGAGATTCATGCAAGAAGAAGGTCTAAGGAGGAAGTTAAGATAAGCTTGAGAAAACAAGGTAAAATGCTTACCTAATGGTGGTTTAAGTTTTAAGGAATGAGTTTTAGATGGGTACCAGTGTAGCCTAGGGCTTACATTAGGTAATGGGTTATGTAACCTAAGAAAAAGAACTTAAACAAGCTTATGAACTTGTGACTAAGGAGCTAATGAGAGTGAGTTAGTAATACAAGTTTAAGGTGGATTTTAAGAGTATTATAATTACTATGAGATTGATGGGTGTATTTGCAGGTTGAAAGCTTTTACATGTGGGAAATTCAGTGTTTAAGTTTAAGTCATTTAAGGGCCTAAGAGCCATGTCATTTAAGGGCCTTGGTGCTATGCAATTTAAGATTATTGCAATATAATGAGTTGGTTTGGTGAAGTTGGTTTGGTGAGAGATGTGATGAGAAACTTGATGTGTGTGGGATGGTGGAATGAGGAAAACAATGCAGTTGGGCATGATAAGATGCTAGAGAAGCTATGGTGAAATTTGAGTAGAAAACAAAGTGTTTAAGTGGTAGTGGTGAGTTAATATGTGTAACGCCCCTATTAACCATAAATACAGCGGAAATAAAACTCTAAGGCGATTACAGACCATCGGGTTCCAAACACCCGGCACCAACCTCACCAATTACAACCTTCACAATTAACTAAGTTACGGTCTGAACTTCGAGAAAAACTTAACATAAACATAACAATAATAAAACACCTTCACTCTCCATAAACCTAATCCCATCCCAATCACTCATGCTCTTCGTGGCCACCTGTAAATCAATTTGTACCTGCAAGATGAAACCAAGCAGCCCACCCCGGGAGGGGTGAGTCAGTTCCCTGGAATGGAACTGGTACAATCCTCCAAAAACAAACTTATAAAACATAACTCTTCAAAATAAACAGTAACTTGAAAACAAACTCTTAAAAATAAAACAGAGATAAAGCACTTCAAAACAATCAAGTTAAAGAGAAAAGAAAACAAGACAAAGATAGAGATAGAGAACTTCCAAACCAAGTCATCCATTTAAGCAGTCACACCACATAGTTAGTAAGCATCCATTGTTGATGTTAGAACCAATTCTGGTTAAGAAGAGAAAGACTTAAGTAGTCACAAAGGACTAGGAGTGACATGAATATCCATAACCCGTGGTAGACAGTTTATCTCCACCATTTCAGAAGATGATTCCCATAGACAAAATATACTCAAGAGTGGAATAAACCAATTGGGAGAGATGGCCCCCACCGCCAGTCAGTTGCCACAAGGGCGAGGTAAACAGACCTCCGCTGTCAGTTACCACAAAGGGCGAGGTAAACAGACCTCCGCTGTCAGTTGCCACAAAGGGCGAGGTATAGCAGACCTCCGCTGCCACCGACCCGTTCTCAGCCATCGGTGAAAAGTGTGTGCACCACTTATTAGAAATAATCCATACTCAGTACCAAGATTAACGTTTCCCATATTCCCATTAGATTATTAACTGCACAAGAGCAATACCAAAACACTCAGTCCTACAGAGTGTAGAGGCGTAAACCCTCAACAATTAATATCCAATAGAAAGAATCCATTCCAAATAAGGCTGATCAAACTCGACTCATGGATGAAACAATACCCATAGTCCAAAGGAAGAATTACCACAACCAGATATTTTCCTATATTCCCAGTCACCCCACTAGATCATTAACTGCACAGAGCAATACCAAAACACTCAGTCCTACAGAGTGCAGAAGCGTAAACCCTAAGCAGTCAATGTCTAACGGGACACCAAATAGAAGGAACCAATACCCAAGTGAGTTCCACATCCAAGGCTCAGTTAGTCACACAAGCTGAGTCAGTCACGCAACCATTTCCTTTGTTAGAAGTTCCTCTTAAAGCCAGTTAGCGTTTTCCAAAACATTCCACAAGTCAATCAGCCAAAATAACGTAGTACGAGAAATCGTACAAAACATTCCATAAAGTCCAAAACACAACAAGCTGAGTACGAGAAATCGTACAAAACATTCCATAGAGTCCAAAACACAACAAGCTGAGTACGAGAAATCGTACCTGGGTAACGTTGTAGCAGTTCTAATCAACTTGCGCAAACAATCAACAGTACTCTGAAGAATATTAAAGGTAATCCATCATCAACCACTCGTAGCCTATGTTATGCTTAAATAAACTCCTTACTCTTATTTCAAAGTCTCAATTATCCTTTAAGCCCTCACTTAAATGTTATGTATAATCTTTGACTTGTCTGAGAACGATGTATTACTCAAGGTTGTAAGACCAAGGAATGTATTTTATCAACACTAGTTAATTGTTCCACCCTTATCCACTTTACCCATACTTAACCTTAATTCCCACATTAAAGACCTTTATAACATAAGTGCATTATACGTTATTCAATCAATCTTAGAAGTTCAATAACAATTCTTAAGCTCAACACTTTTACTCTTACTTTAGGACATACATCGTGTTATGACCAATGATGGGTTTATCTTAGAATACTATACTATTATTTCACAATTTATTGACTATGTATCTTTATCAATATCTACTAGATAATCCATTATAACTAAGCCTTCCCCCTTAACTTAATTAAGATCTACATCCCGTATACTGAAATCGTAGTGTTGTAGATGCATTTTAGTATAACTTATTTGAGCTACTAAACTCAATTATCTTATCTTTAGTTCAGAATGGCCTTTAATTACAACCATCTATTAATCTTGTCATGAGTTGTTAAATTACTTTTCATCTTGAAATAACCATATTATAGTTAACTCAAACTCATCGAACTCTCACATTTAGTATCCATGTTATACCCAAAATTTCAACCCCCCCGGAAGAAAGTCTCTACTAATAGGCTAGTAGCAAGAGTTCCCAGTTCGATCGGCACGTTTCAGAGTACTAGGGACAGCTTAGTCATCTCCAGGGGCGTTTTCGTAATTTTTCAAGGCTCCTAAACCCCCTATAGGCTTTCTCTCTCCTCCAAATAAGGGTCAAATCAATTCAAAATGCTTTGAAATTTTAACCCATGATAAAGGATGACATTTGAAGCATAATGGCGTTGGAATTTTGATTTTTCGAATTTCCAATAATTTTCTAGCAATTTCTGATTGAATCTGACGGAAAATTGAATTTAAAAATATCCCAATATCCAAAAAATTCGATTCCACTTTAGAAAAATCAGAAATATCATCCTTTACCCATGTGTAAAATTTTATAATCAAATTCCTTTTGGTAACCCTTGAGCTAAAACGTCGGTAAATCTCGGTTTTTACCGGATTTTTCTATCTTTAAGGAAGCCTATATAAGGAACCTTATCCCGTGATCAAATGGGAACCTCAAGAACTCTAAGCAACCAGAAAACCTAGCCGTCTCATTCTCCTCACGTTTTTATACATCCAAGCACCAAAATCACATCAAAAATCTCTCGAAATCACCACCTAAACACACTTTTCAACTCCTAACACATCAACCATCATCAAACATCAACTAAACCACCTCCAAAACGTGAAGAACATCATCAACAATCAACAACCAGAAGCCCGGGTCGAACTCAATCCGGAACCGGCATCATCGGAGCCTCCGAAGAATCCCAACGTGAAGAATCATCTTGAATTCGAAGGTAAAACAGGTTACAATCCAACTTTTCTGATTCCCCACGACCTTATTAACTCTCTGTTAAATTTTGGGTTCAAACTAACCTTCGTAAGCTTCTGTATTGCTGTTTATTCAAGCTTCTATCCAATAACTTGTTTACTAAGTTTCGTGCTTAATTCGTATTCAACATCGAAAACTTTCAATCACTAACGACTTGTAAACCTTTCAGGCTACACACCCATAAAATTTGAGCTCAAAACACCCTCGGGAACCTTCTGAAAACCCCTGTCCGTGGGTGGTCCGTGACCTCGGACCTATGGTCCGGGACCTCGGACGCGTTGTCCGAGACCACGGACACCCACGGACGGCGGCGGGATTTAAAAAAATTCAAAATTTAGGTTTTCTGATAATGTCCGGGCCCTCGGACAGCCTGTCCGAGGCCCCGGACCCTGCAAATTTTTGTTTTTCCTTTATTTCGACTTTTCTGTATAGTTTAGGTTAACTGGGGTCCGTGGTCTCGGACATGGGGTCCGTGGCTACGGACATAAGCAAAATTTGACCTAATTCTGCCTCCGAAACCCTAGTTTAGGTAGCTTTCAATTTCACTTTAATTTTCTGTCAAAAAATGCTAAAAACACAAAAAAACAGAAGCGCGCACTTTGGTTAAAAACGACTTTGTAGTAAGCCGTAAATAAACCAAGTAGAGGAAAAACGACCTAGGAAGGGTAATGAAAGTAATTGAACCCTAAATAAGTCGAATATCAAGCCCCCGAACCCGAACTCTCCTTTCCTAATTTGATCTAGGTTAAAATTAGGTGGCGACTCATAATAGGTTCCAGTGAGCTAGCTTAGGTTTTAATAATTATTGTTTTATGACATGTTATTAATCTTAGGTTATAAGTGGACCTAAAACCCGATTAGATCCTAATCAGCTTTAATCAACATAGGATAGGGTTTAAAATCGAGGCTCACAGACTGGCGACTCTGCTGGGGACAAACTTCTTAATTTTAACTTGTTTTAATTTTAAGAAAGAGGGCTTAACTCGAAAATGTTTATTTATGGCTTTATTACTTTGTTCGTTTACTTTTGTGCGCACTTTAATTTTCTGCACCTTTGCATCATATGAGAGCGAGGGTCCACCTAAACCAATTTCACCCCGGGACCCGTTTGAGGGTCCCCTGTCAGGGACTCACACCTTTTAGGTGATGTGAATAAGCGGGGGAAAAGAGGAGGGTGTCGTCTAACCACACCCCCTTAATACCTGGGCTTTAGCCCCAAGCGTTTTCCTGGCAGTGTCCTTACCTAGCCCATTGTTTGGTCAGTCAAAGACCCGACCGTAGACGCACACCTTCAGGTGATGTGAAAAAAGTGGGGAAGCCCAAAGAGAATAGCGTGCAAGCCCTATTCCTTTGAGGTGACCTGGGCCCATGCCCCAAGCACCTCTCCGGATCGATCCATACCCGTTTGGATTTAAACGTCTAGTGAGGACATGTTGAATTTGTGTGGGCCTTGTTTGCTTGTATGATCGGCCCATTACTCATCCTACAGATTGATAGGAACTTCTCCTACATTAACCTAGCCCAGCCCGAATTGGCAGCTCTATTTGTTTGCGGCCCAGAGGTCCTGTTTGGTTTAATATGTGAGTCATTCGGGCTTCGGCCCAAAAGCTTAGACTTAGGTGATTTCTCTTCTGGCCCAATTCGAATTATCCATTTAGTTCTAGGCCCTGAAAAACAAATCCACCTCAAGCAGTTCATGAAAATCCATCAGGCCTTTCCGTTTCAAGGTTTATTCTAGTCCAGGAAGACTTTCCACTTGGGCTTTGGCCCAAAGTCCTAGGTATAGGTATCATCTTCTAGGCCCAATCAGAACCACTCGGCCCAAATTCCAATTCACATCTAGGACATGGTTTAAAAATCATTTCGGCCCATGCGCCCTATTTCTAGCCCAAACACATTCTGGCCCAGGTGTCAAATTCTCAAAACATTCTGAGTACCGCATTCATAACTCACTTCATCTGGGCCCACAGACCAATTCATAGTTTTGGCCCACGAACTTTGCTCTCAATCCAGAATTTTGGCCCATAACATAAAACATTCGAATCCCAGATAGTTTGTGCAACCCATTCATTCTAGTTTCTGGCCTCAAGGCCCAACAGGGTCATCAAACGAATCTTAGGCTTCAAGGTTTCTCTCTCGGCCTAGAGGCCCATTCATAATCCATGTGGCTTCCTTCGGCCCGTTTGCTCCACTTCCACGTTAAGGGTATTCAGGCCCACACATCCGCTCTAACCTAGGGATCACTCTAGTCCATGCACTTCACTCTCAGTTTGGAAGAGATTCAGGCCCTAGTTCCTCCTACATAACCCATAGGCATTCCTAGTTCAAGTACTTCGTGGAGCCTACTAAGAGTCCAAGAAGAAGTCGATCACAGTCATCTTAGCGATATCCCGGCGGTCAAGAGCTCGAGTCTTCAGCCTGCCGACTTCAGATGGTTCAGCAGGATTCGGATTCAACAGAAATTTTAGGGTTCCCATGCATTCTACTGCATAACCTGCAATAACATTCATATTTCAAATGCACCTCTCATATTTTTCAAAGAATGATCGTTTTCAAACCACTAATAAGAAGCATCGATTTTGTTGAATCATCTTCTTCCTCATGTTCACAAATGAATGACTTTTTCAAGTCTAAATGATAACACAAAAAAAAAGGTTTTGTTTCACACAAGTTTCTTTTGAATGGTTCATGAATTAATTATTTCACGACAATGGAACACAAAGACTTGTATTTTGTTTCTGAATTTTGAGCATGCCTTACCAAACCGCACAACTCACCACATAATATCCAAACAACCCACAATGAGGTTCAAGGCCCACATCTATCAAACTGTTGTCACGAACCCCAAATCAATACTGGGGGCAATCTGAGTTTAGAATCATTGTCTTCGAATCTTTTGTTTAAACGTGTGAACTAGTCTCTGAGTGAGATTCGCGAGAGTGTCTTGAGCGGGAAAACCATGAGTGAACGAGCGTGTCATTTTTACACGACTCCGGCGAGACCACGTTCAAAGGTGAGGAAAACGGCATAACTCTGACCGAAGGAGATAATTTGTAAATTTACTCTTAGACCTGTGAAAAGTAACAAAGAACGGATACACAATTATCAGGAATGACGAAGCACCTAGGTACAGCACCACATAGCCAAAAGCTTGTGAACCCTGACGTTAAACCCTAGGCACCCCTGCTGAGCCTTTCATATATCCCTTTTTGATATTATGAACTCCACAAAATAACCCAGCCAATGATGAATGTCTGACCCGGTGACCAAAGGAAGCAAGGAGCCCGAGTCTCGGATAACATCTTCATCAGTTCAAAGAAGCAACTCCGCTATCAGCATGACGAAGCAATCCGTAAATGGTCCCAGAGTGACACAGGATCCAAAGAGCTCACACCAAAACAGCTCTCGAAGCCCAAAACCGGGAAACACAAGAACCCCGAAGGCAAAGTCAATAAAGGATAAAACAAAAAGGCAAACCCGAAGTGCCTCAAAGAAATCCAAATGACAAAAAGAGAAATAGTGTAAAGGACAACCTCAAAGGTCCAGGTCCAGAAGCTCGAAAACAACGTCAACACGAAGCAGCTAGACGACTTCAAGACAAGGAAGATGAATCTGAGAGAAGACACAAGTTGCAGCTTTGGTCACCCATTTAAGCTCCACATACCTCAAATATCCCTCCGTAACCCCATCATTTTTCATCGCACCCTACGGCCACGTTATAAGCTTTAAAGACTTCCGACTTGATAGTTGTGTGTCCAATCACGTGAAAGTAACAGATCAAATGCGTAAATCCATCAAACGTCGAATTCAATGGTCTAAAAGTTATGACCATGAGCGAGAAATGAGTGCATACACCAAACACGTCGAGTGTAGGTTAGGAAACACCAAATCAGAACATAAGCCTTGACCCTGTAAGGACGAGACTCATTCGCACGTTTAATCAAAGAAAATACCGGGGTCAATCGATCGTCCCAATCGATTTGCATGAACTCTAGCTCAGATTGTCCTAAGGAAAAATACTGGGGGCAATTGTTGGTTCCAACAATTGCCATGACAACACCAATTGAAACCCAAAGCATGAGCACCACCATCCTACCAAAGGCACACATAAGCCCTTACCTCCACATCAAACACCTCAGGCCCACATAAGCCTCTACCTCCACATCAAACACTTCAGGCCCACATAAGCCTTCACTTCCACATAAATTCCATGGCCCGTCATAAGCCCTACCACCACTGAAAGAGCCCCGCAAACAAAAAAACCTATACTCTCACAAGCGGCACGTTCATCTTCTTTGAAACAAAGTGCAAGTCTGAAATCTTTAGTCAGGAAATGATAATTTCACTTTCCATTTCAGTAGAAAGATTTTCCTTTAAACATTGTCATGTTTGGCACCTTTTTCAACAATTTCTTGTCCTACACGATTTTCCTTCAAACACTTCGGTTTCAAAACCTACATCATCGCCATGTTTGGCATATTCCTAGCAATTTCTTGCTTTCAACCAACCTACATCATCGCCATGTTTGGCATATTCCTAGCAATTTCTTGCTTTCAACCAACCTACATCATCGCCATGTTTGGCATATTCCTAGCAATTTCTTGCTTTCAACCAACCTACATCATCGCCATGTTTGGCATGTTCCTAGCAATTTCTTGCTTTCAACCAACCTACATCATCGCCATGTTTGGCATATTCCTAGCAATTCTTGCTTTCAACAAATCTGCATCATCGCCATGTTTGGCATGTTTCTTGCTTTCAACAAATCTGCATCATCGCCATGTTTGGCATGTTTCTTGCTTTCAACAAATCTGCATCATCGCCATGTTTGGCTTATTCCTAGCAATTTCTTGCTTTCAACCAACCTACATCATCGCCATGTTTGGCATGTTCCTAGCAATTTCTTGCTTTCGACAAATTAGCATATCATCCCCATAGCATCATCACCTTTTATACTTCAGGTTCCCGACACCTTATAATGCTCGGCGTATCCATTCAATTTCAGGTTCCCGACACCTTATAATGCTCGGCGTATCCATTCAATTCAGGTTCCCGACACCTTATAATGCTCGGCGTAATCCATTCAATTTCAGGTTCCCGACACCTTATAATGCTCGGCGTAATTCATTCAATTTCAGGTTCCCGACACCTTATAATGCTCGGCGTACCCCATTCAGTCTCAGGTTCCCGACACCTTATAATGCTCGGCGTATTTTATTCACTTTCAGGTTCCCGACACCTTATAATGCTCGGCGTATTCCAGGTTCCCGACACCTTAAAATGCTCGGTGTATTCCATTCAGGTTCCCGACACCTTATAATGCTCGGCGTATTCCAGGTTCCCGACACCTTAAAATGCTCGGTGTATTCCATTCACTTTCAGGTTCCCGACACCTTAGAATGCTCGGCGTACTTCATTCCTTTATAGGTAGTCAACGCCTTAGAATCGCTTGACATTACTTCATCTTTTAGGTTGTCAACGCCTTAGAATCACTTGACATTACTTCGTCTTTCAGGTAGTCGACGCCTTAGAATCGCTTGACATTACTCCATTTGCATCATTTTAGGTAGTTAACGCCTTAGAATAGCTTGACATCATTTTCATCACCTTAGGTAGTCAGCGCCTTAGAATAGCTCGACACAACTTGCTAGATTTCAAATGGCATACGAGGTCTTTTAGGATCCAGAATTTTGGGGTATCACTCAAGCATCAACTAGTCTTTTCATCTTCATTACAAAGCCTAGTTGACGGGGGGCAATCTGTTATACCCAAAATTTCAACCCCCCCGGAAGAAAGTCTCTACTAATAGGCTAGTAGCAAGAGTTCCCAGTTCGATCGGCACGTTTCAGAGTACTAGGGACAGCTTAGTCATCTCCAGGGGCGTTTTCGTAATTTTTCAAGGCTCCTAAACCCCCTATAGGCTTTCTCTCTCCTCCAAATAAGGGTCAAATCAATTCAAAATGCTTTGAAATTTTAACCCATGATAAAGGATGACATTTGAAGCATAATGGCGTTGGAATTTTGATTTTTCGAATTTCCAATAATTTTCTAGCAATTTCTGATTGAATCTGACGGAAAATTGAATTTAAAAATATCCCAATATCCAAAAAATTCGATTCCACTTTAGAAAAATCAGAAATATCATCCTTTACCCATGTGTAAAATTTTATAATCAAATTCCTTTTGGTAACCCTTGAGCTAAAACGTCGGTAAATCTCGGTTTTTACCGGATTTTTCTATCTTTAAGGAAGCCTATATAAGGAACCTTATCCCGTGATCAAATGAACCTCAAGAACTCTAAGCAACCAGAAAACCTAGCCGTCTCATTCTCCTCACGTTTTTATACATCCAAGCACCAAAATCACATCAAAAATCTCTCGAAATCACCACCTAAACACACTTTTCAACTCCTAACACATCAACCATCATCAAACATCAACCAAACCACCTCCAAAACGTGAAGAACATCATCAACAATCAACAACCAGAAGCCCGGGTCGAACTCAATCCGGAACCGGCATCATCGGAGCGAGCCTCCGAAGAATCCCAACGTGAAGAATCATCTTGAATTCGAAGGTAAAACAGGTTACAATCCAACTTTTCTGATTCCCCACGACCTTATTAACTCTCTGTTAAATTTTGGGTTCAAACTAACCTTCGTAAGCTTCTGTATTGCTGTTTATTCAAGCTTCTATCCAATAACTTTTTACTAAGTTTCGTGCTTAATTCGTATTCAAATCGAAAACTTTCAATCACTAACGACTTGTAAACCTTTCAGGCTACACACCCATAAAATTTGAGCTCAAAACACCCTCGGGAACCTTCTGAAAACCCCTGTCCGTGGGTGGTCCGTGACCTCGGACCTATGGTCCGGGACCTCGGACGCGTTGTCCGAGACCACGGACACCCACGGACGGCGGCGGGATTAAAAAAATTCAAAATTTAGGTTTTTGATAATGTCCGGGCCCTCGGACCGCCTGTCCGAGGCCCCGAACCCTGCAAATTTTTGTTTTTTCTTTATTTCCGACTTTTCTGTATAGTTTAGGTTAACTAGGGTCCGTGGTCTCGGACATGGGGTCCGTGGCTACGGACATAAGCAAAATTTGACCTAATTCTGCCTCCGAAACCCTAGTTTAGGTAGCTTTCATTTCACTTTAATTTTCTGTCAAAAAATGCTAAAAACACAAAAAAACAGAAGCGCGCACTTTGGTTAAAAACGACTTTGTAGTAAGCCGTAAATAAACCAAGTAGAGGAAAAACGACCTAGGAAGGGTAATGAAAAGTAATTGAACCCTAAATAAGTCGAATATCAGCCCCCCGAACCCGAACTCTCCTTTCCTAATTTGATCTAGGTTAAATTAGGTGGCGACTCATAATAGGTTCCAGTGAGCTAGCTTAGGTTTTATAATTATTGTTTTATGTCATGTGTTATCTTAGGTTTAGTGGACCTAAAACCCGTTAGATCCTAATCAGCTTTAATCAACATCTGATAGGGTTTAAAATCGAGGCTCACAATCCACAAGGTATATTATTTACTTAACCATATCTTTATAATAAGGTGTTTTAAGATAACCTTTTATGTATCCTTACTTACATTTAATTCCCTAACTGTTTACTTTTACACACATTCTCTCTACAGACCATGTACAATCCTTTTATTAAACTTCGTTAAACTCAAGTCTTAAATACATTTTATATGTTTACAAAACCTAAAGTTTCAAAAGAATAACTTAATAAATTAATTCCCTTTATTGTATTTAGGATGGACATTATATCTTAGCATGAGGTAGAATTTATCAAAGAATTAAATTCTAGTTCGTAAGTGAAATTATCAATTACTTAATAAGATAATATATTCTGAACAATCTCCATACCTTATATTCAAATGACACATTAATATTTCCTGTGACAAAAGGTAAATCAATATAATCTCTTATGTAACCTAGTTTCATCTAATTAAAGGTTTA
The DNA here is from genome assembly GCA_023374045.1 of Limonium bicolor. Classification (NCBI taxonomy): domain Eukaryota; kingdom Viridiplantae; phylum Streptophyta; class Magnoliopsida; order Caryophyllales; family Plumbaginaceae; genus Limonium; species Limonium bicolor. The sequence continues at coordinate 57,933,625 of CM041783.1, read as the reverse complement.
AAGATTTTAAGTATCTAATTCCTATTTACAACCTTCTTGTAAATTCTAACTACTAAATACATTACTTAACTATTTACTCACATCCTGAGTATTGGTATTAAATGTATTTATATGGCTTAACTAGTTGTAAGAAACTTAGGGACTATTATTTAGATTAATCTCCTAATCATAGTTTAATATAGTTTTATATCATAATCCTTTTAATGATTTTATCTTAAAATATTAAGTTTACTCAATACTATAAATATTAAGAAATAATTAAATCTAGACTTATTTATCCTCTTCACATGTAGATGTAAAAGTAACTCATTTATTTTACTATTGTTTATATAATAAGAACATTTAAATGTAAAAGTATTTCATTTATTTTATTATTAATTATATAACGAGATCTATTTGTGTACACTTTATGTAAACTAATTACAAATATTCCCAAATTTCAACTTATTAATTTCTTAACCAATTATAGATTTACATTGTGGACATTGACTAAAATATACATGTATTTTAATACTTGTTATACTTAGAAATTCAAGGGTAACTAAAAACTCAATTCATAACCATAAATTAATACCACCTCATATAGTATTCTATTATTATATTATGTAGAGGTTTTATTTTAACTCATTAATTCCTTCATATTATATTTTCTATAAGGTATTTTATTCCTTTTATTTATTTATTTATCGTATATATATATATCCTCCCTATTATATTTCCCACAAGGAATGTTATTTCCTTTATCTATTTTTATTGTATTTATATATATATATATATATATATATATATATATATATATCCACATATATCAAGATTTATCCAGAACATTCTTTAAGAAATTATATTGTATTTAATTATATTTAATATCTTTTAGACATATCCACAACTGATTTAAGGTTTATAAAATAGAGTATTTTCCCTTAGTTTTAGTTAAACATATTAGCTTCCATATTATATATAATAAATAAAATGTAGTTTAGTTAAATTCCTTGATTGAATATAAGTTTCTATTTATTTCTCTCATATAAATATATATATAAATATAGTAACAATTTTTACTTCACTTAAAGTTAATACCCAAAATATTTATAAACATACTGTATTAAATGTTAATTAGTCTTATTATATTTTCCCCAACCTATAAAGTTCATTAATCAACTATACTTTAATTTTTGATTACATAAAAAACTATATATTATAAGTTATTCTTATGAAAAACTCACAAACACAATTTTTAAAACCTTTTCCCGTTACCCAAAAATTCCCAAACTTAATATACAGTAACTATAACATTTTAGACATATTATAAATTTTTATTTCATAAAATATCTTTTTAATTTAGCCAAATAATTCCAGGAAGCCCGTAACTTGTAAAAATCATAACTTATGTTTAAAAACTCCAAAACCTTAATAATTTACATCAAAATAAACTACATTAAATAAGGAACCTATGGTTAAAATTTCAAGTCAAAATACCTTCGGGAAGACCATTAACTAAATTCAACAAGTTAGGGTTAAATTCTGAAATATTATAAAACTTTAACAATCTTTATAACCCACGATCTAATCTCGGCCGTCCAAATCTTTTAAGCCCGATCGGACGGACACTGAACGCCCAGTTCTTCAGCAGATCCCCAATTCGATTCGAGTACTAATTCACCAATTTCTCACAATCTACAGAACCAAATCGAGTGATTCTTGTTCCATTGAATCCGAAATTTAATTGCGGTTCTATTGATACTAATTTCCCCAATTATAATGCAGAGTTCATCCAGTTTCGATTTTGAATTCGAAGGTTAGGGTTAGTTTCGGTTTCGAATTTTAATCTTTCAAATTCTCGTAATCTAATGCATAATAGGGGAAATTTCAACATGGGTTTGGTCGACAATGAAGATTAGTTTAGCATCATCGGAAGAATTTTAGGAAAACTCACCGGGAATTGCAAGAACGGAGCAAAGAGATTTCGGTTTTCTGGAAACGTTTTCGAACCGACCTGTTCGAGTAGTCAACTTCGGGGATCTATAAAATACGTTCCAGATCGAGTTAGGCCATGTTCTTGGGCTCATTAGAAAGAAGAAACATAGATCTACACAATGATAGCAAGCACTAATCCTAACTCGCATCACACAGAAAGAAATCGAAGTCACAAAACACGAGTTTACCTCTCTGTTTCGGTATTATTTTATGTGCTGGCAAGACCGAAACTTTAGGCCTCTATATCTCCCAAATGGTTACGAATTGGACTTGGGCATAAACACAAAAGTTGTAGAGGGATTAGAGATCTTTACAACGAGCTAAAGAAATCGAATTTTGGTTGAAAGACGAGGAAGTTATGGCAAGACGAACTTTACCTGAAATCGAATGAAAACTGGAATCTGGGTTACGAACTCGAAAGCTGGCAACTTTGGATCAACTTTCCCGTCGATGTAGAATGAGTTAGGGCTTGTATGAGTAATGGTTGGAAAGAGGAATTGTAGGAGAAGAGAGTGGTGAAGACGGCATGGAAAAATATTGAGTAATGTGAAAGTTATAGCCGTCTAAAGTTAGGGCTAGGAAGTGAAATCGGTTACGAAAATCAGGGAAGGAATCGGCTAAGTGTGGGCGACCTACTACAGAGTGACACGTGGCACTTCTTAAAATTTTGATTCAAAACTTCAATCTAGCATAACTTTGGCTAGGATGATCCGTTTTTGACGTTCTTTTTATCGATCTTCATGGTTTTTCATAACCTATTTATTGGTATAGGTTTCATGACCTGGTTTGACCATTCTCAAAAAGTCAACTCTAGCAAGGCTTAATAAGCTTTAAGGTTTCTAGAATTTTTATTGACTTTTATATTTCAAAACAATGTTCCAACACTTCCTAAAATCTTTATAATATATTTGGAGTGTTTAATAATTTTCCCAAGATTTATTGACTTATAAATCTTATTATTAAATTCATAATACTATATAATATATAATAATTAGGAGAAAACCCCTAAATAAATTTCACAACCCCATATAATAATTTAATATTCATAATTCCATATAATAATTTAATATTCCTCATTCCATATAATAATTTAATACTTAATAATATTATTAAAGGTTTAATAAGAAATCCCCTAAATTAATAAATTAATTTAAATTAATTTAGGGGTATTTCAGCATATCCCCCTTAAAAGAAACTTCGCCTCGAAGTTTAAAATCAACTAATAAGCACTCACACCGCTTCGGGTGTGCTGAGACAATAAAAGTTCCAATGAAGTTCCATACCAAACCAATCCTTTATTTCCATCCACTTCCATAACAACATTCCACTCAAGATTACTCAAAATCAAACTGAATCAGGATATACCAAGATATAACATGATGAAAATCAAAAGTCACATACTGAGTCATAATGCAAAAACCAAGCACATACAAACACCTCTCATTCTGCTAACACTGTTCTCCCTTTGCTAATAATGCAAGAGGCATAATCCGGATGAGATAACGAAGGAGGAGTATGCCAGCATATCCCCCTTAAAAGAGCTAAGGTACGCCCTCGTACCGCTACTAATGGCACATTCAAAGAATTCAACACCTATTAACCAGCTTTGTTGAATTTTACTGCACCGTTGATTATATCTATGATCGTTATATATATCTGTATCTCTTGATTGTTATGTATTTGTATTTCCTTGGTGGTTATAAAATTTTATCTTATGATTATTATCCATTCATTTAATGACTGATACGAATTATATGTCCATATATGATCATTTATCATATTAATTATATTACTAAGCTATACCTCGGGTGTAACGTACTTGAGTAGTTTAACATAATATTCCCGATCATTTAATAATCCTCAATAATCTTTCAAAATTATCTTCAAGGGTTTGTTAGCCAACCATATGTTAAAATTCTATAAAATAAATATTTTCTGTGACTTTTCAAGTTTCAATTGTTTTTATAATTAACTATAGTATTTTAGACGAACCATTAAGTATTTACTTCATAAAATATACTTGTTATATATTTGCATAATTTCACACAAGGCAGAGTTTTAGAAAGTTCATATTAATTATAATGTAGCTTCAAAATCTGATTTCTTTATCTTAAAATTTATTTTTCAAGGTAGGGACTCTATATATAAACTTTAAGTCAAATGAATTAGTCTAGTGAAAGTTCACTCACTCTTGATAATTATTTTTTTCTTAGGGTTTATTCTATGTAAGTATTACTCTGACCATTAAATCTTAGTACTCTCTTAGATAATGCTGGCTTTAGGTAAATATCACCCTTAGTGCGACTTCTAAAATTTTATACAGGTATAATGTTAAACTTCCAAATAAACATGAGAATTTTCAATCTTTAAGTAACTCTCAAATTTTTTTTTAAGATGCTCAATACTCAAGTATTTAAGGATCAATGATACTTAGTTTAGTATTACTCCACTCAATCTTTAAGTAACTTCTTTTATTGATATTTTTTTTTATATCCAACCAGGGGTAGATGTTGTATCTTGGAGTACCCAAACTTAATCCCCTTCCTCCATATATAGGTTTTTCACCAAAGATTTAACTCAATAAACCCTTTACATTTATGAGTTTTAATACCGGATCTTAAGATACAAATTTTGATTTGTTCATTGTGGCTAGCAATGAAGTATGCCTAGCTCAAGATTTCATGATGGTAATGTCTTACCACCACTTCCCCTCAAGTTCAACACAATCCATCACATGCGTAGAAGATTATTTACAGTTAGATGACAAGGCTTGTCTAGCCCCTAAACTTCTAGAAGTGGGTGTGCACCCCCACTACTTCAGCCTAGGAGTTCGTCGCACCAGGCACTTCCCGTAGGGTGTTAGGTTTATGTGTTTTCTTTCTAAAGTTAACATAGAGTTTTAATGTGTTTTACAAGTTCACATGTTGATCTTTTCTAATACGCTACTAGTTCTTGTTAGCTTAATAATTTTCTAGACTTAAGATTTATCTTAAACCATTATCTTTAGGTAATAAATGGATACTAAGTAGTTCATGAGATTTTTTCAAACTTTAAAGG
>CM041783.1:57901726-57928094 GCA_023374045.1 Limonium bicolor | reverse complement strand
TTAATGGTTAACATGTGGAGACAGTAAGATGTACCCAGAAGATTTTGTTAAGGCTGTAAGATCAAGCAAGGGCCAGCAAGGCCACTGATATTAGTGCGGATGAAAACAATACCGCAACCAATGTGTATTGAACCGATAACCAGCTAGCATGGCGCACTTGCCATGGCAAGTGCTGCTATGACAAGGCTGTACGGAAAATTTTAAACAACTACCGGTACTTAGTAAAGTACCATGAAGATAAGTGGGATTATCATAACCGTGGAAGGGCTTAATAGCCTGACCTCAGTACTTGGAAATACACCAGTCAGCAGGAAGCTAGACTCGGTTAAGGCAAGGAAACGTTGTAAAACCAGGAGAATTTTTCTTTCAACTTAAATCCATTTTCAAAACCTTTTTCAAAACCAGATTTTCTTTCAAACCCATTTTATTTTAATTCGCCTTTTTCTTTAAACCAAACCAGAAGACCTACACGGGCCTCAGTGCCTCATGGTAGGTAAGTCATACCCAGTTACTTTTAAATAACCGGATGGAAACCGGTAAACCCAAGGGTAACAACCCGAGGAATGGATTGAGTTCATAATAATACAACAGTGGATACATTTCCCTTGATTAAGTTCGGGAAGCATGGAATGCATATTATCACAGGATAATATAAGAGGAGTTGACAACAGAATACTTCACCTAGGCGTGTGACGGACACTACGAGTGTACCAACAGTAATGTGGGACGACCGCACTCCGATAGGAGCTTGTGGGCCTGACAAACCTTCTTATGGGGTAGTCGGGTAAGTAGCAATGTATCAGTAGGATACCCCATGTATGTATACGAGTGGAGTCTGGAACACGGGAAGTAGTCGACTCCATACTACGGTCCGAAGTAAAAGTCAGACAAGAGTAATAAACTACCATCGAATGGTTGAAGTAAAGGAACCCAGTTAAGTTAAGAGGACTAAAGGGATTAGTGAGTTATTGCGAGGAAATGTTTAAGAATCTAGAAGTGTGAAGTGCACTGACTAGTAAGTAAAGACATCGCATATGTCTCAAGGATCTGGATGGATGAACACAATAGCTGGAGTAAGTACCCAGCCTATATATGGTGAGGCAGATGCCTACTATGGATATGTTAATGTGCAATGATCGGGATGAGACTCCCGAGATGATCACTAGAGATATCAATCTCACTAAGGAGAATATTCAACCCAGCAAAGAACGCGGGGGAAGTAGAAATTAAACATACCAATGAGTGCAAGCCAGATGAAAAGGCATAACCTAATAACACCCAGGAGTTATCCTTAAAAGGGTGTTTGGGTCAACAATGGTTGAACAAGATACGTGACAGAAACGCAAAGGCTGAAATTAACACCAAGTTTAAACACAAGTCGTCAGAGGGAAGTCTGACATCCTTGAAGGGGCATCCCATGAAAGGAACCGTGATACTACGACCTTGTCATGGAGCCCAATACCAATCTAAACCATGTAATGTGTGTGGACAGCCTACAACGGGCAGAGCTCGAGGCAATAAGGCTTAAAAGCCACAAATCGAATGTGTTAAGAAAATGTTATTGATCACAGAAGTTTACGTTATATAAGTAAGTAAGCGGATAACGAACCACTGCTTAAAGTGTGGGGACACCTCTTGATATTGTGAGACCGCAACAGCGGTGTTATGTGAACTAAATTCAGGAATGTGCTAAGAGTTGACCATGTTGTTACTACGAAAAGTATTCGTACCAGTTGTGCAGACGGAAAGGGTGATAAGCCTAATGGCAACCACCATAGGTGTGGGATGCTAGATGTGTAATGAACAACGCTCAAGGAGCATAGAGGCTCGAAGAGTAGAGTATTCAGCAGTCAGCCGAATAAGTGGCAAAACCAGTGTAATAGCGGAAGCTAATATAGCGGATGCAGTGTAAGTTAATGTTATACAATGAGTAAGAGCACGGTGGCAGTAAGCGACCGTTGCATAAGTATTGTTAAATAATAATGTGGCAAATAAGACTAGTTATGAGTGAAACTCAATGGGCATACAAGGTAAGTGATAACAAACCGACTGGGCAATAAGCCAATGGTCGGTACTATGTGATAAGGAACACAGTGTGAATTCCTATTGCATCGCATAAGAGATTTATCGCAAGAGTTTACGCCTCTGCACTCTGTATGACTGAGTGTTTTGGTATATTGGTATTGTACTTGCGCGGTGATGATCGAGTGTGATAGCTAGCAAGTTTGGGAAATGTTAATCGTGATGGAAGAACAAAGACTTATAATGTGATAAGACCAATGCAAGAAATGCAAGGTCGTACCAATGAAAGAACATTGGTACAGAACCAAGTGTGGAGACATGATTAAAATAAGTGACTACAGTAGCACTACATGCCAAACACCGGTATGGAACATACCTCAATGTTGGAAATAACCGAAAGAGTACTACTCATTAGGTAGTAGCTCAAATCAACCGACAGTAAGTCAGAAGAAATCAAGTAAGTCATAGTGGAATACAGTAAATTATCATGGAAGTGGATAGGAAGTATGTAACTCACCGAGTTCGCTCACGGTAAGAAATACCACGCGTCGGTTGAGAACCCGTTATTACCAAGATGAAGGTGATAATCGGATGTACAATATGGTAAGAATGACGCATGGGGGCAAACTAAGCCATAAAGTTACCAAGAGTTGCGCAGCAGAAACTAGTGAGCCAGCAATTCAAGGGTTGGATGTGTGTAGCGAACATGAGTGGATGGCTATTTATTGACGCCTAGAAACCCCACAGGCCAGAACCGAAACCGGCTACGAGTTAAACAAACTCTGGTGAAAATTCTTGGTTTAGGGACTAAACCGCCAATATGGTTAAGATCCTCTAACCAGAACACGTTGTATAACAGACCGCGTGGAGATAAAACACTTCACGACGGTAGAACATTTTAAACCAATGTTAAGTGATTGATTACGTGGGCGTAATCCCTTTTAAGGGGGGTAGAGCGCAAAACCGTTTAGTGTGTTTTACCGTACAAGTGTACGTGAACTATGGTGTGCATAGCACAAAATGATTTGTTTTGATGATTGGTGCGTGTGTTACATAAACATACGCATTCATTCATGGTTAATTGTGGTAATTGCGCACAGAAGATGCGAATACCATTGTGATAAGTGTGTTTATTGTGTGTAGTGTAACGGATGTGTGAAAGTATAAGTATAAGGGTAGAAAAACTCCCGGGGAACTAAAGCCCCGACAGTATATGTTCATATGATACCAAATGTAATATTGTGTATTATACTTTGATAAAAAATATATATATAGATATGTGTATATATACAATGTTATGATTTATGGAGAGGTATGACACCAATACAGAACCTAGTAAGAATTAAATTCCCTAGGTAACTTGGATTAAGTTGAATTTGGAGGATGATTGATAGACGGAGTTCTATCCCTTGGAGATGTAATGATTATGGCTAGATGGATTAAAAGATAGAAAATGGTATATGCTTGAATTAGTTGTTGTTTGAAAATGAAGTGGGAGGTGAAACTTGATTATCATGAGATCAAGGGAAGCCGAACACAAATTGGGGTGGAAAGATAGTTCAACACTGATGCTGATCACATTAGTGTTGGATGATTCTTGAAACTCCCTATAAGTGGTCACAAATAACCACATCAAGAATAAGATGCAGTTAGCAACAATTGGACTTGGAGTTGTATTGAGTTTTCAAAGAATTTTAAATTGGGTTTCAAATTTTCAATTGGTATTTTCAAGACTTCAATTAATATTCTAAGATTCTTAAGTGGTATTTTCAAAGGAAGGACTACTTTTACTTGACCTTGTAAAAAGGATTTTCAACTGGTATTTTCCAATAAAGGATTTCATTCTACTTAACCTCATATAGAGTATTTTCGTATTACTTGCTCACGAGCTGAGGACGTATGAGCCTTTGTCTTCGGACTGGTGACATGAGAAGTATATTTTAAAGAGGTATGCAATTGTTTTGATCTCCCAAAAGAACGGGGACCAGAGTGTCCATCGCGACCGGTTCTGCGGGATCACAGTGTATATGTACTCAACATGGGTCTCGAACCCATGAAGAGATGGAAAAGGAATTTCTGGTTGTTATACATGCTAAGACATGTTGTGTGGTATATGTAATAAATATTGTTGTGACCTCGAGTCCTAATGTGGTTGAGTTCCGGAAGTGTTATGTTACCTAGACCATGTGTCTAAAGGTTGTTATGTTATCAGGACCTAAGTGTCTAAATGTTGTTATGTTACCCAGACCTAAGAGTCTAAGGGTTGTCATGTAGGTACAATGTTGTTAAGGTACCCGGACCACTAAGTCCGAGGTTACTATGTGAGTATGTTATGTATGTATGGATGTGGATATGTTACCCGGACCGTTAAGTCCGAGGTTGTGATGTAAAGTATGTTGGGTAATGGAAGTTTTATTTTACAAGTAATCCCCGTGTTCTAATTCAAATGATGCTTGGGAAGTGTGAACTTCGAGGACGAAGTTCTTTTAAGGGGGGTAGATTGAAATACCCCTGTAACGCCCCTATTAACCATAAATACAGCGGAAATAAAACTCTAAGGCGATTACAGACCATCGGGTTCCAAACACACGGCACCAAACCTCACCAATTACAACTTACAATCTACAAAAGCTACGGTCTGAACTCGAGAAAAACTTAACACAAACATAATAGAAATTAAACACATTAACTCTCCACAAAACCTAGTCCCACCCCAAACGCTCATTCTCTTCGTGGCCACCTGTAAATCACTTCGTACCTGCAAGATGAAACCAAGCAGCCCACCCCGAAAGGGGCGGGTCAGTTCCCTGGAATGGAACTGGTACAATTCTCCAAAACCAACTTATAAAACATAACTCTTCAAAATAAACAGTAACATGAAAACAACCTCTTAAAAGTAAAACAGAGATAAAGCACTTCAAAACAATCAAGTTAAAGAGAAAAGAAAACAAGACAAAGATAGAGGTAGAGAACTTCCAAACCAAGCCATCCACTTAAGCAGTCACACCACATAGTTAGTAAGCATCCATTGTTGATGTTAGAACCAATTCTGGTTAAGAAGAGGAAGACTTAAGTAGTCACAAAGGACTAGGAGTGACATTAATATCCATAACCCGTGGTAGACAGTTTATGTCTCCACCATTTCAGAAGATGATTCCCATAGACAAAATATACTCAAGAGTGGAATAAACCAATTGGGAGAGATGGCCCCCACCGCCAGTCAGTTGTCACAAGGACGAGGTAACAGACCTCCGCTGTCAGTTGTCACAAGGACGAGGTAAACAGACCTCCGCTGTCAGTTGTCCAGATGGACGAGGTATAGCAGACCTCCGCTGCCACCGACCCGTTCTCGGTCATCGGTGAAAAGTGTGTGCACCACTTAATAGAAATAATCCATATTCAGTACCAAGATTAACATTTCCCATATTCCCATTAGATTATTAACTGCACAAGAGCAATACCAAAACACTCAGTTCTACAGAGTGCAGAGGCGTAAACCCTCCACAATTAATACCCAATAGAAAGAATCCATTCCCAATTAGGCTGATCAAACTCGACTCATGGTTGAAACATTACCCATTATCCAAAGGAAGAATTACCACTACCAGATATTTTCCCATATTCCCAGTCACCCTACTAGATCATTAACTGCACAAGAGCAATACCAAAACACTCAGTCCTACAGAGTGCAGAAGCGTAAACCCTAGGCAGTTAATGTCTAGTGAAACAACTAGATAGGAGGGACCAATAACCAAGGAAGTTTCACATACAGGCTCAGTTAGTCACATCAAGCTCAGTTAGTCACACAACAGTTTCATTTTGAAATCCATTCAAGATCAATTGGTGTTCCAAAACATTCCACAAGACAATCAGCAAAAAGATCGGAGTACGAGAAATCGTACAAAACATTCCATAGAGTCCAAAACACAACAAGCTGAGTACGAGAAATCGTACCAAACATTCCATAAAGTCCAAAACACATCAAGCTGAGTACGAGAAATCGTACAAAACATTCCATAAAGTCCAAAACACGTCAAGCTGAGTACGAGAAATCGTACCTGGGTAATGCTGTAGCAGTTCTAATCAACTTGCGCAAACAATCGACAGTACTCTGAAGAATATTAAAGATAATCTATCATCAATCCCTTGTAGCCTATGTTACGCTTAAATAAACTCCTTACTCTTATTTCAAAGTCTCAATTATCTTTTAAGCCCTCACTTAAATGTTATGTATAATCTTTGAGTTATCTGAGAACGTTGTATAGCCCAAGGTGGTAAGATCAAGGAATGTATTCGATCAACATTAGCTAATTGTCCACTCCTATCCACTTTATTCATACTTAACCACAATCCTCACATTCAAGACTTTTGAGACCTCTATATCATAAATGTGTTTATGTTATATAATTAAATCTAAGAATTTCAATAATAATCTTAAGCTCAATACCTTTATTCTTACTTTAGGACAGACATCGTATTATAACCTATGATGGATTTATCTTAGAACACTACTATATTCCATAAGGTAATGATTAGGTATTTTATCAATATTTACTAGATAATCCTTTATGATTAAGTCTTCCCCTTAACTTAATTAAGACCTACAACCTGTATATCGGAATCATAGTGTCGTAGATGCATTTCATTACAACTTCATTGATCTTAGAATTTAGAGACAACTACTAGTCTCAATTATTTTCTTTACTTTAAAATGACTTCATATTATAACCATTTAATTATCTTGCCTTAAGATGTTCAATTACTCTTCATCCTGAAACAACTATATTTTAATTAACTCAAACCCTTCCAACTCTTTTACTTAGTATCCACAAAGTATATTATTCGCTTAATCATTACCTATATAATAAGGTGTTTTAAGATAACCCTTTTTATGTATCCTTACTTACATTTTAATTTCCCAAGTATTTAATTTTTACACACACTCTCTCCATAGAGTATGTATAATCCTTTTGTACTAAATTTTAATAAACTTATGTCTTAAATACATTTTATATTACTTACAAGACCAAGGTTTCAAAGGAATAACTTAATAAATTAATTTCCTTTATTGTATTTTAGGATAAACATTATATCTCGACATAAGGTAAAGTCTATCGAAGAACTAAATTCTGATTCATAAGTGAAATTGTTAATTATGTAATAAGATAATCTATTCTGAAAATCCCCATACCTTATATTCAAATGACACATTAATATTTCCCAGTCAAACAGGTAAATCAATATAATCTCTTACGTAACCTAGTTTCATCTAATTAAGGGCTTAAAGATTTTAAGTATCTAATTTCTATTTATAAACCTTCTTATAAATTCTAACTACTAAATACATTACTTAATTATAAACTCACATCCTGAACATTGGTATTAAATGTATGTTATATGGCTTATCAAATTCTAAGAACGTAAGGATTATTATTTAGATTAATTCCCCAATCATAGTTTAATATAGTTTTATATCATAATCCTTTTAATGATTTTATCACAAGATATTAAGTTATTACTCAATACTATAAATATTAAGAAATGATTAAAGCTAGACTTATTTATCCTCTTCACATTTAGATGTAAAAGTAACTCATTACTTTATTATTGTTTATATAATAAGAACATTTAAATGTAAAAGTATTTCATTCATTTTATTATCAATTAAATAATAAGATCTATTTGTGTAACACTTTATGTAAACTAATTACAAATATTCCTAAATTTCAACTTACTAATTCCTTCGTATTATATTTCCTATAAGGTAACTAATTTTATTTATATATATATTTATATATACTAGGATTTGTTCAAAACATTATTTATGTAATTTATTGTATTTAATTATGTTTAAAAACTTTTAGGCATAACTACAACCGATATACGGTTTATAAAATAAAGTGTTTCCCTTTAATATATATAAGTATACCTGTATTAGAATTTAATTAAGACATTCCCTACGTAACTTATTATATTTATACTATCTTATCACTAACTGCATCCCATGTATGTTCTATAAAGTATTTCCTTTAACTATATCTTAGGATACTAGCTCTTATAATATTTAGTTATTATAAGTGTTAATTTATTAGTTCCTTGCTTTACTCTAAGTTACTATTTTATTCCGTTTATATATATGTATAGAAATATATATATATATATTTTCCTTAGTTTAATTAATAATATTAACTCCCATATAATATAGTAAATAAAACGTAGGACAATTAAATTCCTTAATTTATATAAGTTTCTACTTAAGTAAGTATATATACATATATGTAAATAATTTCACTTCTCTTAAAAGCTAATACAAAAACATTTATAAACTTACTGTTATAAAATGTTAATTTAGTTTCCTTTATTTTCCCCAGCTTAAAAGTTAATTAACAAACCATACTTTAATTTTTGGTCACATTAAAAACCTTATATTATAGGTTATTCTTATGAAAAACTCATAAACACAATTTTTAAAACCTTTTACCATTGCCCAAAAACTCCCAAATTTAATATACAGTAACTATAACATTTTAGACATATTATAAAATTTTTATCTCACAAAAATATCTTTTTAATTTAGCCAAATAATTCCAGAAAACCCGTAACTTGCAAAAATCATAACTTATGTTTAAAAACTCCAAATCCATATTAATTTACATAAAAATAAACTAGATTTTATAAGGAATCTATGGTTAAAATCTCAAGTCAAAACACATTCGGGAAGGTATTTAAATTAATTCACCAAGTTAGGGTTATTTACTGGAATTTATAAAAACCTTAATAAACTTAAATCTGAAGCGTTTTAATCTCGGCCGTCCGTTTCTCTTAACTACGATCGGACGGCCCGAGATCTTCGAGTTCATCAGCGACTATAGAACCGAACTCGAGTACTAATCTGTCAATTCCTCACAATCTACAGAGCCAAATTCGATGATTCTTGTTCTATTAGATTCGAAATTTAATTCCGGTTCCATTGATACCAAATTCGCTAGCTAACATGCGGGATTCATCCGTTTTCGATTCTGGTAAGTCGACTTAGGGTTTCAGAGGGTTTCGAGTTTTAATCTGTCAAATTCTCTCAGTATAAAGCATAATAGATGAAATTGGTAAGTGGGTTTGGTCGACAATGCATAATCGGTTAGCATCATCGGAAGAATTTGAAAGAAACTCACCGGAAATTGCAAGAACGGGGCAAAAAGTTTTCGGTTTTCTGGAAACACATTCGAACCTTGCCTGTTCGAGTAGTCAACTTCGAAGCACTATAAGTTTCAGCACAGATTGAGTTAGGCTTGTGTAAGGGCTCATTGGAAAGATCAAACTTAGATCTACGTATTGATAGCAAGAACTAATCCTAACTCGCATTACACAGAAAGATATTAAAGTCTCAAATCACGAGTTTACCTCTCTGTTTCGGTGTTATTTTATGTGCTGTTGAAACCGAAACTTTAGACCTCTATATCTCCCAACTGGTTACGAATCAGACTTGGGCATAAACACGAAAATTGTAGAGGGATTAGAGATCTTTACAACGAGCTAAAGAAATCGAATTTTGGTTGATTAACGAAGAAGTTATGGTCGACGCAAGTTACCTGAAAACGAAGGGAAATCTGGAATTCTGGAAACAGTTTCGCAAGGCGGCTACTTTGGCTCGATTTTCCGGTTGACTCAGAAGGATTTAGGGTTTGTATGAGTAATGGTTGGAAAGAGGAATTGTAGGAGAAGAGAATGATGAAGACGGCATGGAAAAATATTGAGAGATGTAAAAGTTATAGCCGTCTAAAGTTAGGGCAAAGTCATGAATTCTGTTACCGAAATTCAAGGGATAAATTGGCTAAGTGTTGGCGACCCGTGACAGAGTGACACGTGGCATCTTCCAAATTTTTGACTCAAAACTTCAATCTAGCATAACTTTGGCTAGGATGATCCGTTTTTGATGTTCTTTTTATCGATCTTCATGGTTTTCCATAACCTATTTATTGGTATAGGTTTCATGACCTGGTTTGACCATTCTCAAAAAGTCAACTCTAGCAAGGCTTAATAAGCTTTAAGGTTTCTAGAATTTTATATTGACTTTTATGTTTCAAAACAATGTTCCAACACTTCCTAAAATCTTCATAATATTTGGAGTGCTTAATAATTTTCCAAGATTTATTACTTATAAATCTTATTATTAAATTCATCATACTATATAGTAATGTATAATAATTAGGGTTAAATAGGAGAAAACCCCTAAATAAATTTCACAATTCCATATAATAATTTAATATTCATAATTCCATATAATAATTTAATATTCATAATTCCATATAATAATTTAATACTTAATAGTATTATTAAGCGTTTAACAAAAGAAATCCCCTAAATTAATTTAAATTAATTTAGGGGTATTTCAGTATATCCCCCTTAAAAGAAACTTCGCCTCGAAGTTTAAAAATCAACTAATAGGCACTCACACCTTAAGATCATTGGTGAAGAAATAAAAACCAAAAAGAAAAAGAAAATGCGTAAAAGTCACAAAAGGTAAAAACACGTATTTAATTATTTTAGGAGGTATATAACCTTCACTAGGGTTATAAATATATTTGTATACCCTAATTACACGCTAAGAACATGTGGGAAAAATTCCGGAAGAAAACGGATCCAAATAATGCGTTAAAACGCTAACGGGGTCTAAAGCGCGTTTTTCGAGAAAACCCGAAAACGTGACTTTAAACAGTCAAATGACCCGTAAAAAAATGATAGTTGATCATATAACTATAAATAAACATTAATGGGAGTATAATAACCATTAAAATTAAATGAACAAGAAAATTCCGGAAAACGGGCCCGATTAGTGAATAGTGCTAAAACCGGGTAATTTTAACGAGCATTTTCAGTAAAAGACGAAAAACACTCCAGTGTGTATATTTAGTGGGCCGGTTTTATTAATAAGATAGCCCCTCACACATGACTAGTTAACTAATTAAATAAGTCAAAAGCAAAAACAAAAGTGGGAAAAGTGAACATATACCCCACCCACACTCTCTCTCCTCTCATTCTCTCATTTCCTCACGTGAAGCCCTCTTCTTTTTCCCCCTCTTTCCTCTTCCTTCTCCTCCAGCGATTTTCTCCCCTCTCTCTGTGTGTTGGGCGATTTTGAAGCCCCTTCAATGGCTTCCCACCTTTCTCCTCTTGCCCAAGCTTCATCCATGCTCCAAATGAAAAACTAATCACATATTCTTCTTCCTCTCATCAAGCTCTACACTCCTCTCTTTTCAAAATCCGAAAATAATGAAGTTCATCTCCATGGGTTTTTCCCATTTGAAGAGAAAATGGCATATTCTTGAAGCTTGGAGTCTACTCTCTCTCCTAAGGTAAAAATCTCCAAGAAAAACCTCATCTTTCTCCATCTTGTAGTGGTAGCCGATTTTGCCTCTCTCTCTTACCTTGTTTTTCTTCTTGGTTTTGAGCTCCATTTCAACCCCCAATGGTGGAGTAATTCCCTTCTTGATTCAAGGGTGAGAACCCCTCTCAAAAATCTCCAAAGGTAAAACCCTAACTTGTGCTCTAAGCCCTTTTTGTTGAATTGAGATTTCCTAAGGGTTTAGATAATTAATGGAATGTATTTTTGTGTTTCGTGAATGTTGGGATGGAGTTTGGAAACTCCATTCCATCTTGACCGATTTTGAGGAGGTGAGGAGCAAGAGGAGAATTTTGGAGAGACTTGTGAATTTAAGGTAAGAAAACTACCTTAATAACTATCTGGGTTGTTTAAGAATTTGGGATGGGTTAAATTGAATAATGAACCCAAAATGTGGAAAGTAATGTGTTTAGTTGATTGAGGGATTTGTGAAATTAATTGTGAATCAAAGGGCCTTGGAGCCAAGTGTTTCGAGTTATGGCCATATTGTGGTTATTGAGAATTTTGGAGTTATGTTATTGTTGATGGACTTTGAGGATTTATTATGTGCTGGTAGGACCCTTTAAGGGTGTGGTTAGACTAGGATTGTAAATGGTGAAAATTGGTGAATGTGGACATGTAAGGTTTATGGGGAGGTTATGGTGAAATTTTGGTAGAAAATGAGTGTTTTGATGTTGGCTTGGTGAATGGGAGAACCTTGGTGTTTGTAGTGTTGAGTAGGGAGGTTTAATAGCCTTGAAATGGCATTTGGGAGGCAAGGAAGAGAAGGATGAAAATCTGTAGCAATTTACATATGAGGAGTTTAGAAATGCGAGAAAAGAGTTAGTGTTTATAAATTGTGAAACATGGAGTGAATGTGGGTTGTAGAAGTACTTTATGTAGGAATGATTTGTGATGGTCATTGATGGTTTTGGAGAAGCTGGTAAGGGATAAAAACAAGCAAGAAGGAGTTAGAAATGCATAAGAATGCAAATTGCAAGATGTGAGGATTTGGTTTTGTTGAATTCAATCAAGAATTGGGTAACAAGTTGGGATGATGATTTAAGCAAGTTAAGATGTCATACTAGTGTTAGAATATATCTAATTACATGTAGGAAGGTAGGGACAACAATGGGTGAAGAGAACAAGTGGAACAAGGGTTGAAAATGCCATTTTTGAAGGTCTGTAGCAGAGGTCCGGGACTTAGGTTTAGTGTCAAGTCCCGGACCATATTGTAAAATGGTTCGAGAGTGTGCAGGCATGTTGGTCCGGACTTGGGGTGAGTATTAAGTCCCGGACCACCCCTATTAAAAAGGCCGAGACTGAACACAGTGTTGGTCCGGGACCTAGGGTCCGGACCAGGTCCCGGACCACCCCCAGAATTCACCCGTGAGTGTTTTCAAGGCTTTAAAGGATGGGGGTTTGAATGGTATTGGTTTTGAATGAAGTTTAGGAGTTTTTTGGTGACTTATAAAGGTCCTAAAGTATAAACAAGTGTTGGAAGTGAGTGAGTAAGTTAAGGAATTATGTACACTGAGTTAAACTGAAACAACGGGATAACGGGGTAAGTATGGGAGTAATAGAAGTTTACATACTGTAAGACTTTGTTGTTAATAAAACATTTGAAATGTTATCAGTTGTTCAAAAACTACCCGGGGAGCGTGAGATGACGCGTTGGAGTGAACCCTCGGGAACACGGTAGAGTAACCCATGGTGTAAGGTATGGTTTTCTTGCAACCTGTGTCCTACCGGATTACACCGGCTTGTATGCCAACGTGTTTTTCTGTGTGTTTGCCACCTTGCAAGATAAAGCATGAAATGAGTTTATAGTAATTCATTATTGTGGCGTAATTAATTTCGATACCGTTTAACCTTAATTATGTGTTAAACCATAGCTAACCGACTCTAGGGTTACATAAAAGATCGGTATTCGGAATAAACGCCCCAACCCACGGGAACGTTCTAACTACGGCTATCCGTGCGTTGTGTATGTGGTGACTTTGTGTGATGTATGTGACTTGTTCAGTATGTTGTTGTTATTGGATACTGTTATCCGTGTTGTTGAAATGGAATGTGATTTTCCCTGATGTGTCTAACCGAGTTAGTAACACAATGTGATGTATGTGATAAGTTCCATAAAGGAACCTCTAACTAATAAGTATATGTTATGTATGGTGAGGAATCCGGTCGTTCCGGTCGCGTGTGTCGTTTGGGAGTTGATGTATATATGTGAATTAACTCCCACTCTGTTATGTTAGGGTTGTTTATCCTTCTTGGATATTCGACCTCCCACTAGCTTAGCCAAAGCTTACCTACCCGACCTCCACATCGGGCTAGGAGGGAAATTATGTGTAATGTTGGTAGGGTGTTGTTGCCTAAGTTCGCTTCGACTCCCTCTTTGTTATGTTACGGTTGTTTTTCCTCCTTGAATTACAACCACCCACAAGCTTAACCAAGGCTTACCTACCTCATCATTATTGGAGCTAGGGGGAAATTGTGCAAGGTGTGATCGGTCCTATATGAGGCCGCCACACCTAAGTAAAGAAAATGTATGTATGTTGTGCTCGGGCTTCTATCACCCCGGCACACCCTAAGTAAAGTTTATGTTCTCTAAGAAGAATGGAACTAAGTTGTGTGTATGTTATCAAGTGAAGTGTATGGATTGTGTTGGGTGTGCAAATCTTGTGTTTGTGTCCTACTAATGGATGTTTGCTTTAAGCATGATGTATGTGTGTAATGTGTGCATGTTTTAAATAAAATCAATCGCATGCTAAGACGACAATAAGTTGTGCGTGGCCTGGTAGCATGCGGGGTGCGGGATTACCATACCAGCAAAGGTGCTGAGCCCCTTGGGGGCCACCCTTTCTTCTCTTTCCTGTTTCAGGTACAAGGAACTGGAGGCCGTTCGAGAGTAGGACGGGGTAGTTGATTGTATGTGGGTAGTCATGTAAATTGTGGATGTGCTGTAGGTGTAGTAAGACCGAATTTGTATCGGCGTTAGTTGGAAGATACTCGGTACATTGTAATGTAAGTGTATAATGATCGTTAGACATGGAACGGGATTTATGTGTAGTTGCTCGGGAGTTTAGTCTATCAGACCGGTACAATGTATGTATGTTAGCCTTGTTAGCCACGTGGGTGGCTAACGGCGTGTAACACCAAGGAGTTAAGTTATGTTGTGAGTTATGATTTCCGCTGCAAGTGTTGTTAAGTGGGTTGTTTGTAGTTGGGGTGTTATAAAAAGTGGTATCAGAGCAAAGTATCGCTCAGATGACTGAATTACCGAGCTTAGGAAGTACCGAGTTAAGAGTTTAGTACTTTGGGTTAAGGGGTGAGTGATAGCGTGAGAAGTACGCTAGTTAGAAAATACCAGTGTGTACTGGATACCTACGATATCCATCCCGCCCTCCACAAACCCTATTCTATAACTCAGAAAGAACGCCAGAGAGATGAAAGTCCTCTCTTACCCAGGAATACCCGATCTGGCTATTATTAAGTATCCTTATAAGTACGGAGAACCTGTCACACGGCAGATTCCGAAGGGCGTGAACCCCGAAGACGGTTCCATTTGAACAATATTAACCGCTCTTGTTAGCGAAAAGTGAAGAATCTTATGCATAAGAGAATGGAATTTCCGGCACCCTGGGTCGACATGCGAAGCAGTCGAGGACAACCAGCTTGCAAGCACTAACTGTGCACCCTGATGTGATCAGCATCAGTGTTGAACTATCTTTCCACCCCAATTTGTGTTCGGCTTCCCTTGATCTGATCAGGATCAAGTTCGACTTCCCACATCCGTTTCAAACAACAGATAATTCAATCATTTTCATTTTCTACCTTTTTACCTTCCTAGTCATAATTACAATTTCATACAACTCCAAAGGATGGAATCCAGTCCATCAACCATTCTCAATCTACTTCCCAAATACTTCCTCATAATTCGATGCCTAAGTGCTCATTTCATTAACCTTCTCCACTTTCTTCCATTACCCTCTATTATCTCTACTATTCGGACTAGGGAATACCGTACTCATGAAATTCAGCTGTCCTCAATTTACTTCCAATAACGTACTTACGAATACACCACTCGTGGGTTACATTCCCCTACTACTCATAGTCAATCCGTACTACTTCTTTAAGAATACAATACTTGTGGAGCTCCGTCCACTACTCATTCTCAATTGTCTCAAACATCTACTAGGTTCTACGTCGGTTTTATACCGACTCTTGCATCGTAATGCCATGTCTAAGTTCAAATAGACATACACAATAGGAATTATCATTTCCCAAAGAGTTTCTCTACTCTTCCTTACAAATACTCTCATATTGGAGTTACAAGATGGTTATATTCATCCAATGGTATTCGCATCTCTTGTGCCTAATTACCACACTTACAATATGAATGAATACGTATGTTTATTGACATAAGTACTAATCATTAAATCAATTCTCATTTGTGCTATGCACATTATAGTTTCTGTGTTTTATTCATGAAACTTACATTAAGCGGTTTTCGCTCTACCCCCCTTAAAAGGGATTACGCCCACGTAATCTACCATATGTTACTATTAAACATTGGTTTACTTGGTTTGGGCAATCAGAAGCGTTTAGCTTCACTACGATATACTATACAATATGCTCTGGTCAAGGGGTCTTAACCATACCAATGGTTTAGTCCTTGCACCGTTGATTCCTATATGAGTTTATTTAACTCATAATTAATTCAGTTCTAGCCTATTAGGCTTCAAGGCATTAATAGCCATTCTTTCATACTTACTAGGTGTATTACATTTCCTAGCTAGGGCCCACTAGCTTCTGCTGCGCGACCCTGATAACTTGGGTTACTCACCCTTCATGTTATCCTTAATGTGCTATACATCACCTTTTTATCCCTCTATTGTGGAAATAAGGTTTACTAACAGTGTGGTATCCTTTTACCGCTGTTTGAACTCAATGACCAGCTCTCTGGTAATCTATTACACGTACTATTCGTACTCCCACGATTATTCACTAAGTTCCTCCGACTTGTTGTCGGGCGAGGTTAAGTCACTACCAAGTTGTAGTGCTCCTCTGTTGTCACTAGCTTCTGAATTATACCAGTTCTTCTGGTTCAGTACAAGTGTTTTTGCTTGTATGACCTTGCATTCTCAATGCGTCGGTCCAAGTGACTTTCTTACATCTCCTTTCACCTTTTTATTCCAATGGAATTCACATCTTGTGATTGATAGTGTGTTTTACACTCTTCGTGCGATCTGTTGCTAAGAATGCTTGACTGGCTTATGCCATGTTTGTGGTGAAAAGAAAGATTTACTACTGTTTACATTCTCCATATCCGCAGCCATCCCATTAGATCATTAGCTGTACAAGTGCAATACCAAAACACTCAGTCATACAGAGTGCAGAGGCGTGAACGCTTGACAGTAAGTCACTTATGTGATAGGAAGGAATATTTCTGACTGTCTTCCATACTTATTCTTCATGTCATTGTCTACTACTTCCTCATAGCGGTCGCTTGTTGCGCACCGTATTCTTACTCTTTGTACCATTTCCTTATGGTGTAAATACACTAGGAGGTCCTAGTTCATATGTATGATTGTCGTAGCGTACCACAATGTTATTATCTTCCCATGTGGAGATATTTTATTTCGGTTTAGGTTTCATGTGTAGGTTAGCTTACCTCACATTACTTCCTCATTCATGATATAGTTTTCCAAATAACTTGGTTGGCCAAGGATGAAGTGGTTTATCAGGTTACAAGCTCTCTTGAGCGCCGGTCATTCATGGTGTGCAATGTGCACACTCATTGATTTTTTTGAAATTACTGTCTCCATAGTGCTGAGCATTGATCTTAGGCTCTAGCTATGCAGTTTTACTTTTGCATGTACATTACCGGGACATCCCAAGACTTCAAGGGTTTTCTGGTCCCGTTCCCCAATTGGAGGGTATTTCATCACTGGTAGGTGAAGGTTCTTGTCGAGAGGTTAGTTACCACTCATAAGTCTCATGACAAGGTTACCATGTTAGTCTTTATACAATGGTTCACCACATGCTTGGGTGCATATGGAGTATACTTACTCCTTCGAGTCTCTATGCTCTTTAAGCGTCTCGCCTTTACAGTCCAAAGCCTCTTGTAGGCGTAGTGGTTCAGAAATCTCGTATTCTTGTTCGATTGTCTCTTGGCAATAACTACATGCACAAGTTTGTGGTTATGGTAGATGAAAGCCTTTTTTGAGGGTTCACATCGTTACAATGATTGATCTTTGGTCAACAAGAGGTGTCTTTCCTCTGGTTTCTCGCAGTGTCCAAGTGTGGACTAGGCCATTGTTGGCGTTATTACGATTCTTATGCCTCTGTGCTGCCATTGCTACAGAAGGCATGTAGGTAATTAAAAGCTTGTCAACTGTATACTAGACTGATGCTCTAGTGACAGCACACTGAGATGGCCATTACTCCAAGCCACTCAGGAGTTGGGTTAATGATGGTCCAGTTGTTGATTTCTTGTCATATGACAATATCTCTTGCAAGTCCTATTAGTAATGGTGTGGGTTTTGCCACCGTTTGAGTTCACATAACGTAGTTGGTTGGTGGCTTTTAAGCCTTATTGCTGCAAGCTATGCTCTTTGCAAGCTGCTTATACACGTTTCCATTCTTTGTGTACCCCATAGGTTGGAGGTATTTACTGGGCTCCATGGTAAGTCGTGACATCACGCTTCCGTTCATAGGAGGCCCTTTAGGCAAGTTGATGCTAATCAGTGCCTTTTGTAATTTAGGGTATTTCCTATTAAGTGAAATCCCTTCGGTATTCTAACCGAATATCCGTTCTGGTTGTCGTGCTCTCTTCATGACACTTGTTCGATTGTGTTAACTCAGACACCCTTCGAGGGTTGCTCCTGGGTGTTGTTAGGTTATGCCGTTACATCCGGCTAGCGTTTATGATACGTTATCACTATACCACCTTGTGGTATTATATTTAAGCTATTTCCTCTGGGTTATAACGTCTCCCGTCGTTGGGTAGACCGTCTATACTTGCTCCTAGTGCTTGAGACTAGGTTTAAATGTCCTCTTTGATGATGGATTATATTTGTGGTAATCTTGTAATTGCTCTTGGGAACTCTGTCCCGTTCGTTGAGCATTCTGGTGTCCACGTCAGGCGATTGCCTTACTGTGTTTAGGCTGGGTATACTTTCCAGCTGCCATGTATTTTCTTGATGTCCTGAGACATATCCAATGTCTATACTTACTAGTATGGGCTCTTTGCACTCCCTAGTTCTTATTCCTCATCTTCAGATGGATTCTCTGAGTTCCTTTATACTTAATCGTCTGAGGTGTCCAGCTGTTCTGATTTGAACTCACTCATGGTCCGTAGGACGGAGTTGACTACTTCCCGTGTGTCGCACACTACATGTATACATACGTGGGGTACCTTGTTGATACGTTACCACTTACCCAACTATATGTCAGGCCCGCAAGCTCCTTCGGAGTGCGGTTGTCCCACATCCCGTAATTGGGTACACTCGTAGTGTTCGTCACACGCCTAGGTGAAGTATTCTGTCGTCAACTCCTCTTGTATCATGGTATGATACTCACCGTAATCATGTGGGTTTGGTTTTAAAATCCAAGGTTTAAAATAAGGTTTGTGGTTTTGAAAGAAGAATTTGGTTTGAAATCATGGTACGGTGTTTAAAAGGAATTCTTCGGCATAGCCATGTACGCAAACTTGACCAAGTCCAGCTTCCCGCTGACTGGTGTGTTCTAAATGTAGTGGTCAGGCCGTCAGGCCTTTCCATGGTTTCATTCCCCTAGTTTTAGGGTGTTTATTCCTGTAGTTGTTCCATTACGGCCACAGTACACTACTATGTACTTGTGGTGTGTTAGTGCTCCCCTGCATGTTCCTGTTCTCACTGCACTTGCTGTGGCAAGTGCGCGGTACTGGTGGTTTTTGGGTAACCCGATACCGGTCACGGTATGGTTTCCACTCATAATTGGTAGTCTTGCTTACTCTTCCTTTGATCTTGTTGATCATTTACTTAGGTTAATTACTCTTCTGAGTAACTTCTCAGTGAGTTTGACATGGCTGTCATTGATCAGGGTACTTCTCCAATCCTTGGAGCTTCCCCTTTGACTTGGTTGTGTTGTTCCTTGTTGCTTGTTCCCACACGTTTGTTGTGGTTACTGAGCCTGATTTGGTTTAGGCACTACGGTTGTAGTTACATCAGATTATATCTTGTGAATATTCTTGTAGCTGTCTGAGCTATGTTGGCCAGGTTTGTAACCTTTTTGGCGTTGTAGTTTTGGAGTCAGTCACTCCCGACTATGTCCTTAGCCAGCTAGCTTACCGTTGGTGGTGTTGCTTGGCTATTACTGTTGTCCCGCAGACTTGTGTCTCGGGTTTCATTACTGCTCCTGTTTCCATTTCGTTGCACGGTTAGTGCTTCTTTTCCTGCTGCTGGTTGTTTAGTTAGGTTCTGCGACTGCTGAGCATGTCGCCCCATGCTGTTGTAAGTTGTAGCCTCCTCGTGGCTGGGGTGCTTATTCCACCGCTATCAAGCGGGTCTTGTTGTTCAACCGGGTTCCGTCTCCGGGTCTTCCATTTCTTGGAATCTATATATGTCAGGTTCTTTCTCTTGTAGGAATTCTCATTACTGCCAGATCGGGTTTTCCCGAGTATGAGAGGCTTTTCCTCTCTCTGGCGTCCTTTCGAAAATCACAAGGGGTTTGTGGAGGGCGGGTCTGGTGTTGTAGGTATCCGGTACTCACCGGTAGTTCCTAACTAGCATCTCTCAAATGCTAACACTCAGCCCTTAGCCCTAAGCTTCTAAGTCCTAACTCGGTATTCCTAAACTCGGTACTTCCAGTCATCAGGCGATACTTCGCTCTGATACCACTTTTTGTAACACCCCTACCGCTAATACCGTCATTACCGTCCAATCTCCTTATACATTCGTACTCACGCAGCGGATACATTCTTACTCAACGGCGGGTGATACAATGCCGTTAGCCACCCACGTGACTAACAAGGCTACTAATACATACAGCATCGGTCTGATGGACCGGAATATCCGAGTACTACTCAAATACAATACATACTCCCATTACTTACTGAGTACTACAATACTCCATTCAATACAATACTCCATACTTCAGTACAAGATAATACACTACACATACCGAGTTTACTGAGTTCCAAATACAAATACGATACCTCTTCAATTCCACGCATACTCATTAAGAGTCTATCCACTACCCGTTCCTCACAACTACATACTTGCAACTTACGTAATAGTGTACCCCTTGGTACATTCTACATGCAAGGCTACAAGCCTTATACCATTTACTACAATCTACCTTTCATTCCTAGTAATCTAGGCATGTCCACCGGTCTCTTCTGTGACTAGGTCTGCTTCGGGTACCTGCACACTAAAAACGTTCCCCCTAGGGGGTCAGCTTACGCTGAATATGATAACCGCATACCCCGCGTACTAGCGAGGGTACGCCGACCATTTGGTCGAATACATGCAATTCATTTTGCAATACATACATACATACTTACATGCTTTCATTCACGATACTACAATACTACACAAGGTATACATACATACGCACAGTACAATACATGCTTGGAAGACAATACAAGTCAACCAATACTTACTTACCATCTTCCAGAATACACATACACAATACATACTCATTACATACTCAATACGCAATACGGAGATACAATTCTCCAATACATACAAAGGTCCAGTTAGCTTCATTACACACCCGGGTTAATCGGGTGTTCAATACTTTTTGCTCCAGGTCAATGACTTACAATAGTCAAGACCAATACACATGCAATACTTACTTCTTACATACTTTACTTCCAGTTAAGTCGGTATGACCTCCGGGCAGGGATTACTACATCCCACCACCGGGCTTTAGGGTGGCCCACTAATCCAGGATGCTACCCATTCAAGGGATTTGGTCCATGGAAAGATTATAGCCAGGATTCGGATCCAACCTCTTGTGTTTCCTTATCCTCACGCGTGGCCGAAACTATATCGGACTTCTACTCATTCCAATTTACTCATTACTCAAGTTAGGAGTTAGGTTGTTAGGAATTAGTAGAAGTCAGTACTTCACTTCCATACATACATACAATACACAAGTACACAATACTTACACATACTTCTCATTTCCATTCATTCATTTCATGAATTATACAAACTAATTGTTCAAGAAGATACAACAAGAACAAAATAGTTCAAACACAGTTAAGTGCAATATAAGTCCGATTCGTGCATTTATCTTATTGGTGATCACATAAGCACACAAATCGGGGTAACCAAGTTAGGATACAGGGCATGAAGAAATCATACCGTTCACCGTCGTATACGTACTACCGGGTTCCTTCGAGGATCAACTTTTTGATTCCTATACATACATGAAGTAGTATGATCAATGATCCATTATTGATCTAACTTACTCCTTCTTTGATACTCTCAATGTATACTTACTACTTTATTACTTTCTTACTTGGTTATGAAACCATTTTTCCTTATTACTTCTTAAACTTGTTTCCTTACTCACGCCTTTACTTTCTTACCATCATTACCTTCATTATTGGTGCATTATTACATATATGCTTACATGTGTATAGGCATATATATATACATACATATGATTACTATAGTCATATAATAAAACATTTTTTTTTGTAAGTTATGGGTCGTCCGACCCACCGTCCGACCCAAGCCCTGGGTCGGACCATTCCAGTAGATTTTCGTCCTCTGAAATTCTTCCCGTCCGACCCAGCACTATTCCGTCCGACCCATACTCCTCTGGGTCGGACCATTCCAGAAAGTTCAGTCCTGTTGCCCAAGTGGCGTCCGACCCACGTCCGACTCATCCTCTGGGTCGGACGGAGTCAGGAACTTCGACAACAGTTTTTTTTTGCCTGTCCGACCCATGTCCGACTCACGGCCCTGGGTCGGACCATTCCAGAAAGTTTTATTCTCGTTGCTTAAGCCTTGTCCGACCCACTGTCCGATCCAGGCTCTGGGTCGGACGGTAGCAGAACACTGCTACAGGCTTTGTTTTTCAATTCCTTTCTTACCCATTCCTTCCCCAATTTTCCTACATACATCCTAACATGTTTTAGCACTAATTAGGCTTTCTAAAATACCT
Source organism: Limonium bicolor (assembly GCA_023374045.1). NCBI lineage: Eukaryota > Viridiplantae > Streptophyta > Magnoliopsida > Caryophyllales > Plumbaginaceae > Limonium > Limonium bicolor. Next base: position 57,905,530 of record CM041783.1, on the reverse strand, counting down.
TAATTCATCCTCCAAGTCCATTACTAAATTCGTCAAACAACTTACACAATTTTCTTACTTCTTCTACAACACATGTAACAGTTTTTGTTACACCTATGCTACAGATTTTAAAACTCAATTCTCCCATCCAATACTTCTACTACCAATACCATTACTAGCATCCCAAATACATTTCCAAGCAATTACAACATCTATGCCCAAGTCCAACATTCATTTTACTAAACCTTGTACTCTCATTCTTGCTAATTCCTCCAATGAAATCCAATACCTCTTGCTACAGATTTTTACATGCTTCATCCTCATTCTCCAATTACCAATCCATGGTCATTGAACATCTCTACTAGCCCCAATACATACCTTGGTTCTCCCATTCACCAAGTCATTCCTTAATGCTCAATTCCTACCAAAATTTCGCCATAGTCTACCTACAATTCTAACTTCTCCCAAACATACTCCTTCATCCAATTCATTCCTACTCTAGCCACACCCATACAAGGGTCCTACCAGCAATCAATACAACATACATTCACCCATACTTCTTCAAATACCAATACTAATACTCATACACAATCATTTGGCTCCAAGGCCTACTATCCACATACTAATTCTCAAATACTCAATCCTCCTCACAAATACCCAACTTCCAATACTACAATACCAATACAAGATTTTGGGTTCTTTAGTTAGTTGCCCATTCCCATAGTCTAATGCATTAAATTAACATTAGTAAAGAGCTCTTACCTTGAGCTTATAATTCCTTCATTCCCTTTTCAATTCTCTTCTTCCTTTCTTCCTTGCCCAAATCGGCCACATTGGGAATGGAGTTGCCAAACTCCATTCCCATCACCCAAAGCATACAAAACAAGTATAATTAATATACTAACCCTTAGATTTATACTAACTCATTGAGATGTTTTAAACAAATTTCTAGGGTTTACCTTTTGAAGCTTTTAGGAGGGGTTTTAGCCCTTGGTTCAAGAAGGTGAATCCACCACCATTGCAAGGTTGATATTGTGCTCAAAAGAGAGAGAGAAAATGGAGTGTTACAATGGGGCAAAAATCGGTTAAAGGAGATGAAGAAAACTTAAGGTTTCATGGAGATTTTTACCTTAATGGAGAGAGGGACTCCAAGCTACACATTGATGCTATTTTCTTCACCAATGGGGTATACCCACGAAAATGAACTTCCTCATTTTTGGATTTTGAAAAGAGAGAAGTGTAGAGGATGATGAGGGGATTACAAATATAATTATTTTTGCATTTGAGCTCACATGGAGGTGAGCATTGGAGAAGAAGATGGAGTAGCCATGGTTGTTGTGGGGAGCTCCAAAATCGCCAGCCTTGGGAGGATGAAGAAGGAGAATCGGCTGGGTGAGGAGAGGGAGGTGAGAGAATAAGGAAAATGAGGTGAGAGAAAAGGTAGTTACTTTTCTACTTTCTCTTTTTGCTTTTGTCTCTTTATTTAATTAGCTAGTTACATGTGTGTGTGTGAGGGGTTATTTACTATTAAAAATCGGCCCCCTACAGTTATACTAGTTGGAGCGTTTTTCGTCTTTTACAGAAAACGCTCGTTATTTTACCCGGTTTGGTACTGTTCACTAACCGGGCCCGTTTTCCGGATTTTTCTCGTTTCTTTATTTTTATTGGTATTAAGCTTCATAAATGCTTAGTAATATTTATTTAATGACTTATAATTTTTACGGGTTCGTTTGACCACTTAAAATCACGTTTTCGGTTCTTCTCGAAAAACGTGCGTTAAAGTTCTATTAGCGTTTTAATACATTATTTGGATCCGTTTTCTTCGGGAGTTGTTCCCATATATTATTTATGTCTTATTAAACCTTTGGGATCCATATAATACTCTAACCGAGGTCTCGCACCTCTTATGGTTATTTAACGCTTACTTAGCGTTTTTCGCTTTTTAAGTGTTTCTTTATTTCTTTTGGATTTATTTTTCCTTACCAATATTACTTACGCATTATTAGGCTCTTAAATAAGGATTAGAATTATCTTAATCACTATATTTAAGTTTGGGATATTTCACTAAAGGATTAACTCATGAGTTACGTGAGACTCATAAAGAGATCACTTTAATATAATGTCAATATACTATATTTTTTATAATAACAATCCACTTTTATTAAAGCATAATGGAGAATTGGGAAGGTAATGAGCTGAAAGGAGCCCAAGAAAAAGTCAGGAAGCAAGGACAATATTGGCAAAAGTAATAGTCCGAGTGTAACACCCCAACCGTTAATCCTATGCTTACCGTCTAATCGTCCGTTAATTCAATGAGTTCGCAGCGGAAGAATACTACTTACTTACTACGGCGGGTGGAACAATGCCGCTAACCGCCCATACGGCTAGCAAGGCTACTAATACTTACAGTGACGGTCTGATGGCCAATAGATACCGAGCTACTAAAACGAACTTACCAAATACAAATACATTCACTACCAAAGGATTACCGAGTATTTAAGTGTATTCGATTACATTACCTTCCAAGTTCCCAAAAGAATGAGTATCTACCAACTACTCTTATACCAATCAATCCCTTCGCAATATCCCAAAAAGGTTACCCCATGGTACACCGGCTATTCAAAATCTAAGCCATGTACTACTCAGTACACCGATCTCAAATTCATTGTTTACATACAAAAAGAAGACAAGAAATTAAACTAGTCTTCATCTGCTCACCCTTCTCTTCACATGCATTTATATTAAAACAGCCCCTAGGGGGTCAGCTTACGCTGCGCATAAATTCCGCATATCCGATTGCTAGCAAGGGTACGCCGACTAATTGGCGACCGCTAAACATGCTTGTTCATTACTCATGCATACATGCTTTACATACAATCATACATACATTACAATACATCATTCACTTCAAGGCAACAATACAATAGAGTTCACAATACTTACCTTCGCAAGGTTAGCCAAATTGTGCATCCGGGTTAATCGGAATGCATATTACTCTTTTACTCATTACTTACTTCTTCTTACTTACAATTACTTACTTCTCCTTTTACTTTACTTACTCATTCTTACTTACTTACTTATACTCAAGTCAAGTCGTCGGGACCTCCGGCCTTGGGGACTACTCCGTCCCACATCCGGGATTTACTTGACTCACTAATCCGGGATGCTACCCACTTAAGGGATTTGGGCCGCGGACCAGTTTAAGAGTCAGGAATTGGAGCCAACCTCTCGTGACTCCGCATCCTCACGCGTGGCCGAAACTATATCGGACTTCTACTCATTCCAATTTATTTACCAATTTAGTTAGGAGTTAGCTTGTTAGGAACAAGTTAGAAGTCCAATAATAATAGCAATAATCGGTCACAGTACAATACACCTACATACATACATTCATATCATCCATTCATTCATGAAGTATACAAACTAAGATTTAAGAAGATACACATTATACAGCACTACATATTCACAAGTAAGCATTTATCTCCGATTCGTGCATTATCTTTATTGGTGATCAATTAGCACACAACACACAAATCAGAGTAGCCATGATAGCATTCGGGGCATGAGGAATTCATACCGTTCCCCGTTGTACGTACTTCCAAACGTCCTTCCTTCCGGTGTCACCAATCAAGTCCTACTATGTGCATACAATTGAATGAGTAATTTAACTATCATTACTTAACCCCTACTACTATGTCCTACATTTCTTACACTTATACTTACTTACTTATTTCCCCTTTACTTAAATTTCCATCTTCTACTTAAGGTTTGCATGCTTACACATTACATATCAATATGTATGGGTATATACATTATACATTATAT